>CM067082.1:47740585-47908085 GCA_034008185.1 Gorsachius magnificus | reverse complement strand
CTGGCCACACTATTCCTGATACAAGCCAGGATGCCATTGGCCTTCTTGGCCACCTGGGCACACTGCTGGCTCATATTCAGCCGGCTGTCAATCAGTACCCCCAGGTCTTTTTCCACCAGGCAGCTTTCCAGCCACTCTTCCCCAAGCCTGTAGCGCTGCATGGGGTTGTTGTGACCCAAGTGCAGGACCCGGCACTTGGCCTTGTTGAACCTCATACAGTTGGCCTCGGCCCATTGATCCAGCCTGGCCATATAAATACAAATGCTTACTTTATCTTAGGAAAACAAAGCAGCACAGACACTTAGGATGTTCTAAAACAAATATCATTATGGGGAAAAAGAAGACATAAGGAAAGATGTGAAAAGAATTCTAGCACTGGAAACTGTATCAAAATTTAATGTCCCATGTCTGAAATTTTTCACTTAATTCTTCAGCTCCCAAGCCTACACATGTCCTCCTTCTACTCCTTCTATTCCATGCAGTTGCACTTTCAGGCATTAATTATGTTTTTTCAATATGCATGTTTCAGACTTGCACTAGACTTTAGATTATGTGGGAAACATTTTTTTTAATTCCCACATCCATAATAGAAAATGCAGAAACGAATTTCTTCCAAATTAGAACAGCACCCTTGGTAAAAATCAAAGTATTTTTGAAATATTACGAGTGAAGAAATTATAATCAAAACTGGTTTGCAATCTTGGAAAGAGCCTTTGTGCTTGTAGAAAGAATAACTAATAATTGGTTTAATTTTAAAAAATATGATTTTTAGACCATTACAATAGTTCTCATTGATGTTGTTTAAAATACAGTGAGGGTTAATTTGCTCTTAATTATTATGCATATGTCTTGTTTTTCAATGAAGAAACATAAAACTATCCTTTAAAATTTCCATTAAGCTTCCACTTTTATATCCCTTTGATTTTCACTCAGAGTATTATTACTGTCATGGCACCTAATGTCTAGCTATGCATATTCCTCAGAAGGGAAGGTGTGTGACTTCCCTATGAGCCAATAAAATCAGTGGGATGGTTATTGGGGTAATACTGCCAGCACTTCACACAGGACAGCATGTAAGTCGATACACTAAGACTGCCCAGGAGCATGCAGTAAGATTCAAAAGTCTATCTTGTAACATGGGAGTCCCACATACCAGTGTAGCACACTGTTGGAAGCCACTGAGTCAACTAATTGAAGACAATTTTATAGCCAGACTATTTGTTATCCTTACCCTGCACACACACAGAATAGCCTAAAGGGAGCAACGGCTCTCTAGCTTTTAAAAAAATCCTCTTTTGTCATATATCTTCAAATGTAACTCTTGTGTTTACATGGATATGCTGTAACAAAGCTCTTCAGTAACATTAATATTGATTAACAGTATTTTTTGAAAGTAAGAGATGAAAACTGCTCTGAAGGTATTAGTGCAGCAAGCCTGAAAAGAATGACTAGAAGAAAAGATAACCTAAACAGATGAATAGTAAATGATGAAAGATACCCAGTGGATTTCACCTAATACCACGATGACAAACAACCCCCTAGATCTAACTTTGTTTTTCCCTATTTCTTGATTCAGCTTTCAGCAGTATATTATCATATTTCTATAACAATCCCTTCTGAAATATGCCATTTTGTAGATTATTTCATTAGTAATACTCTCAATATCTGATGAAACAACATATCATGGCTAGCTGTTAGAACCAGACATGGATTTTCTGATATATCATTCCCAGATGGAAAATGCTTTTCTATAAAAAAGAAAGTGGTCATAGGAACATGCTGATTTGTTTTAAAATGAAAAACATTTAAGTTAAGGTAAAAACATGCTGATCAAACATTTGCAGACTAAACATTTTTTAATAACAACTGATTCAAAACTTATTTTTATATCTATAAAACTTAAAATAATTTTTTTAAAAGTATATTCCTCCTCTTTTAAGCTTTCTGCATTGTGATAAGGAGACAATATTGTCATTCCATTAAAGGAATTTCCAAACCTTTTAAATTCTATTCAGTTTTAGATGAAACATTGCTGAACTTGGTGCAATTTTAAGTTACAGTGCTAAAGAAATATCAAATTATCACCGTCTTCTCTTCCAGTATCATGCAACAGTCAAATAAGTTCATAGAAAATCTAGAAACATTATTGGGAGGTAAGGGGTTTCTAGCAGAAAACTAATTTTAATTAATAGCATTAGGAAGTTACTATATCGCTGCTATTTCAAAGGAAAAAGAAAGTCAAAGTATCAGTATATCTGTTAATGCTTTCGGTAACAGCATTTAATGTGTTTAACAAAAGTACAAGTCTGTATCTACAGATGTCTGAATTTAAAGATATGTATACATCTGCATTTCAGAAATATATTATCATGTGTCCAATAGCAAATACTAATGAGGACAAATTTTCACATTCCAAGAGAGTTTTGGTCATTTAAAATGTCTTGCTCAATCTTCAAAAACCACACTAATCGTTTTTACAGTTACTTTAATTGAAAGTACAATAATCACATTAGCAGCAGAAAATAAGAGCAAGCAGGCTTGTTTTGAGGTTAAGAAAAAAGGCACAGCATAATCATTCTAGGCATGATCCAACACTCATTATGAATTGTTATGTCAAAGAATTCTTATCTGTGTGTTTAATACAGCACATATCAGCACTGAACCAAATGGCAGTATGATAGTTTGGGAACTGTACTGCCTCTGTAGAACATAAGGTAATGAGATGCCATGAGAGTAGTTACAAATAGCACAGTGACAGAATATGCCTATATGGTATAACTTCATCATTATGCGTGTAAATTTCACCACATTCATAGCATGCCTGTTAGTAAAACAAAAGTCACACCTTGTATTTACCTGTGAGATTTGTTACATTCATGAGTCACAGTCCTATCACTTGGCAGCCCTTTCTCCTGGGAGAAGACAGAATCTAGAAGGTCTGCAAATCAGTCACTCGGCTCTCCAGCCAAATCACACCATGTGTACTGCTGCTAGGACCAGGCACACAGATTCTTCAGCTTCTCATCCTATTCAATTCTGATCATATTCATGAATAGATGGTTTCTATCCCCCAGTGCACCGCAAGAGTCGCTCCACAAGATTTCTTACTCTGTCTGGATCTCTGCTGAAGGCACTAGTTTCCTATGTAGATTCTCCCATATCAGGACCATTCTTCAACTCTATTTCCTTTCAATCTTCAACTCCACTGCCCTTCACAATGCCGACAACAAGGGTCCCTAGTTTTCTCACCAAATTTCTCACCTAGTTTGTGGCCAGTTTCTCTCTTCATAAGATTGTTTGATCTCCTTTATAGATTTAACAGTCCTATCTAGCCTCCAGGAGAGAGGGATCTCTTGCTTGAATAAAGAGGTCACTCTCTATCCTCTTCCTGTCAAGCTTTTCAAACCTTTTATTCTCTGCAAAAAGTTTTTCCTTTCTCTTCTTCTTGCCTACTGGACATTTTATTGGACCTTTCCGTAGATCTCAGGCTGGGGTTTGCAATCTCTGGTCTTTCCATTTATTACTGCATCATTCTCTTCTGCATACCTGTCCATCTTAAAAATGAGATAATGACAATGATTGATAATTCTAACCTCCAAACTGTGCTGCTAGCTGTGCACCTCTAGCTTTTTGTATTGACATGTATATCTGTATTTCTCCTTAAGTAGAAGGAACTATGAATTAACTTTCCATTTTCAGAATCAAGAGTTTGTTTTGCTGCTTAAATCTCAGCCTGGAATCAACCAAAGTATCTAACAGCACTTCTCCCAAACTAAAAGATACAACTTATGTTGAGTGGCTTGAGGTTTTGTTTTCACCTTAGCTATGAATACGTATGACATTGCTATTTATATTCACAGCCTATATAGGAAACATCACCTTTTAGTTTTTATACTTCATGACACTTGGAACAAAATATTCAAATTTTTTCAACTATTGAGACAGGCAGCTCTCATTCAGTATAATATCTCACTGGAATTTCTAGAAACCCTAGATCAGAATCTCCTGAACCACTTCTTTTACTATGTACTCCAGAAGTCAGGGCATTGCTCTTTTATAATTTTCTCCCCATAGGGTTAATCCTGAGAGAACTAATTCTTCAGCCACTCATCTCTCACCTTAAAAATATGCTTATTCTATTCCTATTGAGTTATCTAACAGCTGGCATTGAATGGTCTCACCCAGATTCAGACTGTGAAAACTGGTCTAACACGTATGCTCCATTGCTATTTTAGTAAACTAGCTTTCATCTCCAGACCCTGGGTGACAAAGTATCATAATCATTGTACCACATTACCTGAGGTCAGAACTACAGAAATTGTTCAATCCAAAAATCAGAATTGAAATTTTTTTTCATTCAACCCTGATTAAAGCAGAAAAAATTATCTTTATCATTCAATACCAAAGCAAGGTAGATGATTTCACTTTTTTCTGTCAGGAAAAACTTCTGAAAGCTGTCCAAGTGACCTTTTCTGGAGAGCCAAAGTGGTCATCCTTCTAAAAGCCGTGGCCCAACTTCCACAAATCACAGGTAGCCTCCTTGAAGTGCCTGCCTGTAAATTGTAGTTCCAATGCCCTAAAAAACTGCCCTCCACCCACTGGAACTAGGCCTTCTGCCCATTTCTGTTGGGTAGTGAACTGAAGACCCTGCTGAAATTTTTTAATTTTCCATATTTGACCAAGGAATTTTTTCCTTTTTTCCAAAAAGAAAATAAATTAATTCGATGTGAGGAGGCAGAGAAAGAGAACCTTTCTGATGTAATAAATTTAAAAAAAAGAATTCAAATGGATCAGTGGGATTTGTGATTTCATAGACATGAATAAATGCTCTTATCTGTATTTTTCATAAGAATAATGAGGAATGACATAAAAATGACTATGTAATGACAAAGTAAATATTCAAAGGGTGACAGTGTGTGCCTCCATTTCAGCTGTCGGCCTAGACACAGAGTTGTCATCACTGAGACCAGCAATGCATTCCTGTAAAAACTAAAACAGGCTCTCAAGCATGCAGCATGTTTCTACTTATATTTAACCACCAAAATCTTGTCATAATCTCATAACTCCAACATTAATTTAATAACGAAATACTATTAAGAGCTCTGTACTTCATGCAATACCCATAACTCAATGTGTAAAGGAAGCGGAAGAGACGAGACAGGATGAAACAGGACACATTAGGAAAAACAAATCTTGATGTCCTAGAAAAGGAGATAAGAAAGGTACCTCACCAAATTATCCTTATAGTTATTTTTGAAGTTAAGGTGATAATGAGCAAGTCAACATACTGGCAAGTATTTTTTACCTCAGAATTAATTTAACATAACAAAGGAACCAAATATGGTAGTTTGAAAGGACTAGTATCCCTGTAAAAAGTAATAAAGTAGCAATCTATTTTTTGAAAAACATGTTCTTATTATTGCTATTTTCCTTCCTTCCATATCCTGATCAGTTCAGATTTTGTGAAAACAAACAAAAACATTACTTAACACATTGGAAATAGGAAGTAAAAGTGAATACTAAAGAGAATGTACTAAACTATTCTAAGCTAACTGAGAAAAGTATATGATGGGCATAAAAGTAAGGAACACAAAATCAAAAGTGAATATTTTAATTATTTTTAACACAGCTACAATATCAAAAATCTTAATCTGGGAATGTCTCCCCAAAGGAGAAACATTTTAATGTTATAATTTCCGTGTAAAACCAAACAAAATGATACACAAAAGGTTAGGCAATTATCTATTTTTTTCAGAAAAAAAATTTAAATATAAAATAATACAGAAAATAACTTAGAGAATTGTATTTCCATCTGATTTCTCTGAAGATACTGTGGTTATTACCACTGTGTATTTTATACGTCTATTTCAGATAGCTCTGATTCCTCAGTTACATCTACACAGACTCTGGCTCCCATCTGCTTGGTAACAACCGCAGCATATAAAATGCAGATGAGGGTCCGGTTATGGAGTAGCTCCTGACAGTTCAGAAACAACTTTATCCAAAAGATCAGAGTTTGACTGCTGCACTATGAAGAAGATGCATGCAGTGAGCTCTACTCTTGTACTTAGTGATTAAAAAGGAATGGAAACTTATTGATGCTGATCTTAGTCAAAATTTTCTGAGATTTATTTGTTACTGAGCACTTGGTGAAAAGGAAAAAAAGAACTAACCAAACAGTTGTTTCACTTCTCACATAAAGAAACCCAGCTCTGATAATACTCACTTCTGAATCTTTCAGGTTTTTCTTTCTAATCTGTAGTAACTCTCCATATGTTTTTTCTTCATGCTGTAACCTTTTCTCATATTCTGCTAATTCGTCTTGGAGATGATTAAATAACATCTGAACGTTTTGCTGCTTAAACATCACACCACTTAAATTTTTCCTTTGAAAGAAAAAAAAATCAGTGAAGTAATCAAGATATTCTGCTATAGTGGTTTTTAGTCTTCACTTACAGCTTTAACGTTTAATTTTATAATAGATAAAATAGACAGAGTCTTCTTGCAAATAATGACACCCTTTAAAAAAACCCAAAGAGCTGTATGATGGAGCTTATCATGAATGTTTAGACCACTTAAAGACACTTTGCCTATCAATCCATATCCAATGAGTCTATTGAGATACATAACTCTCACAATTTTAAAAACAACTTGCATTTTTAAAACAACTTCTAGAGAATGGACTGGTTCACTCCCACGTGTAAATATCTGCTTGAATGTTCTGAGACACAGAATGAGACCATGACCAGTGCCATATTGGGCAACCACGATTTTATTATTTATTGGGACTGGAAGTGGGAGGTTCACACCATTTACACAGTATTTTATTTCTGTCTCTATCCATACCCAGTACAGTTTCTTTAACCTGTATATATGAAGTATGTAAAGTTAAGCCATTTTCAGACATTTTCACTTTGTCCTAACATTCTGTTCTCTCAGGGTCTGTATTTCTGTTACTTCTAGGCAGAAGTATATTTTAAAAATATATTTCTAACTGATTTTTCTGCAAAATAACCTAAAGTAGATCCTTGTAGGTAATATAACTGTTGGCTGCATAGAAAAGGGTGTATCACAATGTGCACACAAAAGAGGAAAATCAAGAGACAAGCTTAAGCCTACTTTTTCTAATTTTAATGCTTTGTTGTGTAAACTCAATGTTATTTTAACACTACAATAAGGGGGTTATTTAATTTTAAACCAAATCAAACAGTCTGAGAAAGGGAAAAATCTGTCACGTAAAGATTACGCTGAGTGCTCAGGAGCCATTTATGCTGTCAAGCTAGGAACAGCTGGGACCAATAATAAGCTGTTATCCTTCTTATAGATTAGCTGGTACTTGACAGAACAGATGTATTTAGGAGTTTTGGAATTTAGTTCTAAATTCTGGAGGTCACAAGATCCTTCTCACAGTCTCTTCTGAGACTCCCTGCAGAACAATCCCCTTTGGAGAAAATTAGAGCAGCTAAGGCCTCCTCTAAATCAGTGTCTACAAAAACCTCTCTAAAGAGGGACTAAGGGATCCATCAGAAATTACCTAGAGTCCCTTTTCTCTTTAACACCCTTCCAGCCTTCCTAATCTCCAGTACCTCCCCTTAACTTGCTTCCTGCCCTTATTTCCTTCTCGCTGGAAGTAGGCAGACCATATGGGAACTGATGCATATAAATGGTAGGGGCTCCAATACAAGTAAGCTCCTCACAGAAACCTTAAGTTCACATGATTTTTTCATCTTCCTTCTAATTTAATTAGCAACAAACTCCACCAAGATTAAAAAAATTGAGTGAATGTATTACATTTTCATTCTTAACTTCATATATGAAGACACGTCTTTATCTCTTCCAAGACTGCAAGAACAATTTTGCAGAAGTCATTGGTATAAGACAGTTTCTAGGTGGGATACCTGTGGTATATAATTTTCCCTTGGTTAGCAGGTCAGGCTAAATTTTGCAGTAGACATCAATTTTGTGGTCAATTTTATTGTGGAAAAAGCATTTCAAATTGCTGTTATATTGATACATTGTATCATTATTTCTATTTCACTCTAATAGCTATTATTTAGTCTTTTTATTGCATTAATTGTAAGCAAGTCAAGGAGGTGTTATTCAGAGAACGATGCTAGTAAGTACCTATAAAAGGCTTCAAGCAGAGGTAGGGACTCTTCTACCTCAAGTTTCTTCACCATATCAGGCTAGAATTAGCCTGATGACATGCCCCCAAAATGGAAATAATAGCCAAGAGTGAAAGTAAAAACAGGTAATCCTTTATTCCCAGTTTGCCTATAAAGTCAGGCAGGTATCAGCACTCTTACAAAAAGAAGAAAGTTCAGTTCAAATAGATAAGTACATTTAATATCGAACTATATGCAAACACACAATATAACAGGAAATGGGTAAAGCAGACTTTCTTAAGATAGGTTGATGAAATGCCATGTGACATGTAAGATTATTGGAAACATTAATAGAAGAAGGTAGATTAGCCTGAAAGATTTTTTTTTTCTGAATATTGTCACTCTTAATCTTCACCAATGAGAAACAGTAAGCAATAAAAAAACCACCAACCCCAAACTCTTCTCCTTTGCCCCTTGAGCACAGAGAGACTGAATGCTCTGGCAACCACAAGGCATAAGCGTGCTGCCAGTTTTCAGCCAGTCCCATGATTCAGAAATTCCCGTGTGCTGTACCCTCTGTGTTCAGAGAATGACAAAATGGAAGGAGAATATACTAGCCATTGGGATGCACACTTTGGAAGACAGAGGGGACCTTTTGGAAGGTTTTTTGACTTTACAGTTCCTTCTACTAGATGGGATCTCTAAATGCATGTTGTTGAGCTGGAGAATTTGCAAGAAAATTCCTCTCCAAAAGAGATATGGATTTCTTAGATACATAGAAACAATGAACTGATGGAATGAACTTCCAGTGCCATTTTCTGTTGATATTATCCCTTTCTTCTCTGAACCTGAATGTAACGTCACTGATATGAAACTAACTACGAGCTAAAAGCTGTAGAAGAGATTTTCAGTCATAGAAAGATGCCTTCCATTCTTGAAGTTCAGTAATTTTCACTGCCCATTGGGTCCCTCTGAATCATTCTGTTTGAATTAAGAGTTGGAAAACACCCATATCCAGTCCCACATATTCAGCTAAAAAACGTATACAGAAAAATATTTTTTTTCCCCCAGTCAAGAATTTAATGGAATAATCTCTCAAAGATCAGTACATAAGTGAATGAGATCACAGAAAGGGAGCTGTAGTATAATGATGCAAGGATCACTTTTTCACTATTTAGTCATCCTCCACAATTCAACAGTCCAAGCTGCTTTCTCTCTGACATTGCACAGCAGGTTCACCTTCATCCTTGAAGAATATGTCTGCTGTGCAGTCAGCATATACAGCCCTCCAAGGCTTGCGTGGCCTAGAAGGCAGCCTGCGTTATCAGTTCGATAGAGCCCTTTGAGACTATTTTCAGGACTCATCAGTCACAGTAAGCGTAGGTCCACACTTCTTAAACCAGAGAAAACACAGAGTGTGTGGAACCCTCTATTAATTAAGGATGCAACTGACCGTGAATATTATCAGATTTCCAAAAGTAATTCCGATGCCCAAAATTCAATTTGGTAGGCAGACAATTTATCGTGAATAATTTCTACAGATGCGTTAAAACTACAAGCAGTGATCAGACAAAAATACTCTCAAATTATTGGTGAAAAGGTCATTACATTTCCTAGATATAATACTGTAAAATAATAAAACTATCTTTCATAATAGCAATAAAGAGGAATTACCAAATTACTTTAGTAAAAGTAATAAAATATTTTAAAATTCATATAATTCATTTGTCTTACCGCAAATCAGTGATAGATTCTTCTGCATTTTCCATCTGTATTTGCTTCATGTTCCATAATTCATTTAGTTCCTTAAGTTCATTTTTTAAATTTTCTGTAATGTGAGAGTTTTCAGCAATTTGACTGGAAGCAAATGAAATTTTTTCCTGGGAATTAAAACATACATGGCATGTAAACTAGGCAGTGCTAGATTTCCAAATACTGTATTTTAAGCACATGAGTATGAGCAACAATTCATGAAAGTGAATACTCAAAGAAACAGAACTTCTTTCAGAGGGGACAGTTGAAGCACTTAGTGCAATTGGAATAATTGCATTTCTGTAGAAGCACAGCTTTGAAACTTAATTCAGAAATGCCGTCTTGATCCATTACAGTTGTCCAACTTGTTCACAATTTTCTACTATATATCCATAAATTTGTTATGGTTTTTTTCCTTTATATGGATGGATGGACATTTCTAGGCCACTGTCTTCATAAATACATATTCTATTTTATTTTTGCTCTCACACATAAAATTTTTGCAAATAAGCACTAGCTTGCACAGTAAAATCTTTATTAATGACAGTGAAAAATAACAATTTTCATATATGACCCAAGTCTGGGTCTATTGGTTTCAGTGTATGCAGAGTCAGGGTCTTAACTGGCAACTTTTACTGCTAGACCATCAAAGTACTTACAGAATGTAAGTTTACTGGTTTAGGCAGACACCTGAAACACTGAACTTGCAGTAAAAATCAGTATTTTTAGAGGACATTCTCCAGGCAGAATATGGCTTACTTGTCATCTCTGAAAACTGGCATTATTCATTTGTAGATTCATCTATTCATTCATAGAGACTTTCCTCTTTTAGATGTCAAGTTTTTCATAACATACTTGTCCTGTACTCCAGACAATGGAGGATTAAAGCACAGAGAACAAGAGTCCTGAACTCCTGCCTACTTTCCTCAGCTACAAGTACACAACTCAAAGAGATGCTGACATTAAGCTGCTGAAAACCTTTAAATTAAAAACAATGTGTTCACTAAACTTCCTATTCTACAGAAGTGAGATTAAATTGCAGTGTCGTCTTCATTCCAAAAGTGACTGACAGTCACTGGACCCCAAAAATGTAAAGATTCATGACACAAGCAAACTCTGCTTTCAAGAGCAACAGTATCTGGTAAACAAAGCCGCAGCTTCCCCACAATGAATAAGGTAAACATAAAGCACTGTAGTAGTTCAATAGTAATAAACAGGTGGGAGTCTTCTACTTGGGTGTACTTCTAAAGTGGTCTTGCTGCATTAGATTTTGTAACCCATACTAATGGGCTGTAAGCAGCTATGTAAATGGGTTAAATTAAGAGGGAGGAAAATACCTTTTGATTATCTTTATATATACACATATAAGCATATGTACATATAATCTAAGCGTACACATGCATAAATACCAAATTTCAAGATTTTGAAATTCAGTACGCAAAGAATGCATCACAGTATTTAAATAAAGATCAGTATTTTAAAAATTTCTTTAGATAGTGCCCCATTTTTCTGAAGCCGTAGCCTGATGCATAGTCTAATGATCTTTTTCCTTATGAAAGAAGTGCTTCTCAGAGGTATACCTAAAAGGTAGCTGTAAAAAAATAAGGAATCAAAGCTTTTGTAACAGATGTTACCACTGATATGAAGGTGTACAAGGTACCAAAAGAACATGACATTTTTAAGGCCTCTGAATTTTGTAGAAGTGTAATATGAATCTGTACAGGATTAGATGGAAATTTCAGGTTTCTTGCAGGAACATAGAATCATTAGAAATAAAACGAAGATATGGTAATTAATGCAAATCCCTATGCAACTGAACCGCCCATAGAGAGTCTCAAACCTCTGAGGAAAAATCATAGAATCATAGAATGTTTTGGGTTGGAAGGGACCCCTAGAGGTCATCTAGTCCAACCCCCATATTAGTTTTAGGCTCAGTACAAGGAAAATTTGGAGAAATGTCATAGCCTGTGATATACAGAATGTCTGTATGATCTGCCCCAGCCTTAAACTTTATAAATAATGAAATCTGAGATGATTAAGATATCAGGGCCAGATATAAATATGTACAGAAAGAAGCCATGACTTGTTTTTTGCCAGTCAGGTTCACATATGAGCTGTGTTAGAACAAAACTTCCAATGGAGAAGAATTTTGTTCCTTTGACTTCCTGCACTTTTGTCAGGACTTTTTAACCAAGAAGGCAGATAAAGCCTGACTGTTGGCTTTCATGCATATGGAATACTAGCCATTGAGTCAATGCAGTCTGATTCCTATTATAGAACACAGAGAATCTGCAACCAGGTTTTAGAACAAACAAACAAAAATAGTGAGATACTCTACATTCTGTGATCCGAGTATTGATAGACTGAGTATCAGCTCCTTATGGTTTGCTGTAGTGGTTAACAGTCCAGCATATCCTGCCTAAGCTGAGTGAGTCCCTTGGCACTTGGTTATTCAGCTGTTCAATACATGAACAGTATTCTTCATTCTTCTTAGCTGCTGGTCAAGACTACTGGTGTATTATGGGGTAGAATTCATATGCTCTTATCTAGGTATCTGACTCTTAGACATTTAAATGTCAGCAGACCAAACTAAGTCACTTCAAATTCAATGGTGAGATGCAGAAGCCTCCAGGGTGTGATTCATCATCCTAAAACAGGTAAACTATGAAGGATTAGGTGAACTGCTTGATCAATTAGAAGTTGAGGACTATATTACTCTGGTACTAAGAATATTATGGAATCATAGCCATTTCCTCTGTAACATCATTTAAGCTACACACTGGACAAGCTTTAAACATGCCAATGTCTTAATCATTGGGAGAGCACTAAAATCTCTGAATATAACTTTTCCTTAAAAACTATATAACATGATCAACAGAATCATATAGTGTGATGCTGCACAGCTAGAAATATGAGTTATTGTTAAAAATAAGACAGCCCCTTTTGTAAAGCCCTCCTTTTACAAAACTACAATCAGGGAACTGTTTCAGGCTCTAAGAATGCAAGATTTAAGGTATCTAAGTGTTGTTACCAGTTCAGAGCTCTACAGATCTCATAAAATAGGCTTTGTACATTGTTTTATTCCACTTACCCGGAACACTCTGCTAATACTCCTCCAGAACACCAACTCAAATATTGCTCAAGTAACTGATGGATACACTTATTTATGGTGACTAGGAAAGGCAGCATTAAAAATAACAATAAAAAGCATAGGAAATAAATGCACTGAAAAACATTGTAGAATTACTGATTATCTGTATGCTGACTCATCAGTCATTTCCACATGTTCTAAGATCTATTGGTAAACCTGCAGTTTAGTAGAGCACCATCTCTAACAGAAAGGGATGGATAAACTCTGTTTTCCCTGTCAAATTTAGAAACCTGTGTGAATCAATTAATTTCCCAATGCTTAATTTAAGATTCTGTCACATATAGGAAGTCTCGGAGTTTTTCAGTAGAAATTACCGGATTCATGAAAGCTATGCTGAACAACATGAAAGCTTTTTTTTTTTTTCTTTTAATCTATATGACTCATCTTTGATGCTGTAATATCTAACTTAAGTTTATACAATATGCAAATGAAAGAATAATAAAAATGAACAGAATCTTCAAAAGAAAATGCTTGTTTCTTCTAATGCTTATAACCATGTTTATATAAAACATTGTGTTCAATAATGAAATTCAATAATTCCCTTTGGTGCATTATACAGTTTAGTAACTGATACAGGAGATATAAGCCATCATTTACAAAAAGATGCCATCTGCTGAGCAAACATGCGATCAGCAGGCACTTCCTATTATACTAGAATCTTTTTTGTCCTTATTGATTTTCTCCGTTACATTTCTAAAGCCCCTCAAGCAATCTGAGCCAGTATAGCAAATGAAGAAAGCAAAGGACTTCTCAGTGACCCCAATATCAATTCTGCTTTGTACTTTATGCTGTCTCAAGGCTATGGACCTCATAGGTTAGTTCAAGCAAGAGACAGAAAATAGTGCATACACTGTATATATGTATATAGTTCCAAGGCAACTGTGTAGAAATGACAGCCTAACCTTTGAGATTAACCATACCTCAGAAAAGCCATACAAGCATTAAATTATTCACCTGTATGTCGTTTAATTGTTGCTGCATGATACTTCTTTTTTGTTCCAGTTCTTGTTCAGTTTGTTTCTGCTGTTTATCTAGCTCTTGTACTCTCTGATCCAAATAGGAGAGCTTCTGGAGAGTTTATGCATAAACAGATGTGTTAGTATTCAAAAGTTGTCCTACATTCTATAGAAATCAGAAAACATTAGCATTAAATACTTTAACAGTTACCACTCTTAAGCTTATTTTTGTTTTCTCTTCCATGCCCATTTTTCCATCATGTAGGTTTATATACTCTATGCTTTGAATGAAAAAATGCACATTTAAAACAGAAAATATCTCTACTACTTCATATAGTGTTTATCATCTCACAGCAAAATATCTCTGATTACTCTGCTCCCCATGCTTCTTTACTTTCTTTCTGCCAAGAGAGTTACAAATAAAGTTCTGAAATCAATATGTATTTGGAATAGCTTCCATGGAATTTGTGTAAAGAGCAAAATAAATGTTTATTACTCGTTATCACTAACTCATGGAAAAAAAAGCTAAGGACAGCTAACAAGAGGAGGAAGAAGAAAGAAATCAAAATATTGGGATATCTCATTTTCATATTTTTCATTAATCCATTCCATTATTAATTAGCACCTCAAGAAAAACAGTTCTTGTCTATTGTATTAATTTCATTTGCATCATTAGTGTGAGCATCAAATATTAAATGACAGAAATTATTATTAATACACAATAAGGAAAATTTTACATTACTAAATATGATTATATAAATTGTATAATAGTTATCTCACTCAAAGATTTAAATTCTATTTAGACTATATCACAAAGAATATGAAAATAGGTATTAATATTTCCATTCTGAAACAGTAATTTAAACCTTTAATCAGTTCTTCCTTGAAATTACCAATATCTTTCATATATCAGTCACATACAAATCTGCTTGTGCAAACTCTGTTTCCAAGCTTTTAAAACAGAAGCAAATACACAGCTATAGACCATGATGTATAACTTACACCACACCTCTCTAGGTTTCCAGGAAACTAATGATGTGATCTTTGTCACATTGTTTCTACTTAGTTTTAGTTGGGGAAGGGCTAACAACATTAGTCACTGTCATTAACGCGTTGTTTTGAAAATAGTATTAGCTATTACAGGAATCTTTTTTTTTAATTTTTCAATCTGACTTATTAAACCTGCATCAAAAATGAACTATCACATAATCCATTATCCAAACTCAAATTATTCAACATCCTCCATCTCTCTTCCAAAAATGGTGAAGAATTGCTACATGCAGACTATGTCAAGAACCTTCCAAATAGAATAATGCTAAAAATCTGGAGAATACAATCTCCTGTGACAAGCTATTTACTAGTAGTTGGATAACTGTACTATAAACCTACAGACTGATTCTGCAACAAAAAACTTCTCACTGAGGCAGCAGAAATTCTTGTATCTGGGCTTTGAGTGAAAATAAAAAATCCTGTATCTAAACTGAATGGGCTCTAAAGATGTTGATCTTACTTGATGGTGAGAATGTTCCATAACAGGAATATGGCTTATTGAAAACTCCTAGGTTTAGTTCTGGACATAAACCATCAACAACTAGTTTTGTTTCCTATTGATTTGGAAACAAAAGCGAATGCATTTTCTTTTTCTTCTCTGGCAGTAAGGTCCAGTGAAAATGCCCTCCTCTTTCACAGACACTTAAGAAGTAATTACTTCTTTCACATTGATTACTGTATTTTCAATTCAGGTCCCTAAGACACTTATTTCCTTTGCCAAAAAATGGGAAGGTTCAAGTACCTTTCCTAGATCGTAAAACTCCTCATTACAGTGACCAATGCATGCCCACCTATTCATACAGTGTGGGGCAGCTCATGTTTAGAAGGACTTGTTTGCAAAGATTTGCACATATTTCATGGTGGCAACAAAGGCTTTGAGTAGTAGGCAAAGCTTCATTTAAGTGTAATGATAGGACAGCCCCCAGTTTCAGTGTTGCTGATTTGTACAACGACCGACCAGTGTGAAAGCCAAACTCTGTTTTACTCATGATAGAAGACAGAGAACAACTGAAATTTTTCCCATGTTCCCAGTTGTTTTCAGAGACATTTTCCAAAAGAAGAAAAGGAATAGAACCTGCTCCAGAAACAGGTATAGAAAAAGGGCAAAGCAAAGGTATGGAAATGCTTTTAATTAAAAAAAAATCTGTGAATAAATTACATTCCAAACAATTCTGCAAAAGAAAGACTGCATGGTTTGAGGGTTTTGCTTCAATGTAATGTACAGACATTACATCTTGCACTAAACTAGGCCTCAGATTTTGAATATTTCCACATCATTTCAGAACAGTAAGGTCTGTTTCTACAGATGTTTGTTGAGGTGGCAGGGGGACATACAACTTTCAGCATCACTAAAGGAAATGATCGTTCACCCAGCTAAGGTCTCATGTTTGTAGGCCTACTAGTGAACTGATCTACTTACTATCAGGTATTTTTGAACAGCATCCATCATTGTAATACCTTGTTTCAAACAGTAGTTTATTCAGATAACATCCACTTTGTACTCTGCTCTCTATTACCACTGTTGCAGCACTCCATATAAGCAAAACTTTCAAAGATCTAAAAGATCGCCAGATCAGAAAGAGGAAAGTCTAATAATGAAAGAAATGTTTCTCAGTCATACAAGTTTAGTTAGTATTCCTGTTACTCTTTTGAGTTATTTCCCTGAAAATTTTCCCAAGGTTTTAACCTCAGGGAAGTTTAACATCACTAGTATACCGTGCAAATATGGGGAACAGGCTACTAGGTAATCACTGGACAAATGGAGGAAAATGGCTCTTTGGCCATACCTTCAACATAATAGAGGGGTCAGCCAAAAGATGTCATACTATAATGGTAGGAATGCTCTACAAAAAGCAAAAGAAATGCTTGGAAGAGAGTACTTAAGTCAATTCAAGTAGGTTGAGGGCCCGTTTTTAATAGAAAAATCTTCTGTTTATTTTTCTTATTATGCAAAACAGACCTTTCAGGAGAGGAAGGCAAAACATTTTTATCAGTATCACCCATAAAGCAGGGACGCAAAAAAGGTCTCCAGCATGCTATGGCTTGGGACATGCCATGGCTTGGGGCTTATACACTAGTTGCTCTCTTCAGCTTATAATTTGCTGTATAAGCAGAGAAGTACAAAGGAAACAAGCAAGTATGTATGTATGAAAACAAACCACATAATTTAAGAGAGACAGATTTTTCTAATGCAGAAAGCCAGAAAGGTCAAAAATAAGGCTGCAATTATGTTGTGTTTTGTTTTGTTGTATCACAGCACAACTGCACAGCTGCAAAATCCAACTCTTCTGAGTTTCCTCCTTATTTTTTTCTAATGACAAAAAATATGCTAGTGAGTGGTCCAGAATCTACTGCTTTTACCTCATTTTTTTCTTTAAATATATCTTTATTTCTGTTAAATTTTGTTTCTAGATCAGCTATTTGTCTCTCAATCTCTTCTATGCTCTTCGTATCTTCCACTCTTTTCTTGAGTTTCTCTTTTCGCTTTTCATCTAGCTCATCATATATTGCTTTAATCCTGGCCTGTTTATTAAAATATACAGAGAATTAGCTTTCAGTATTTCAAAAGCAGTAGAACATGAAAAATCCAGATCTGAAAGAACATTTATACTCTTAAGTAAACACCATGAATAGACCAAAAGTTAACAAATACATCATAAGGTGATTAAAAATGTCTTCAAAATTAAGAAGTTGGCCATTAAGTCAGTATACATTAGAAGCATTTGAATAGGAAAAGCTGAATAGCCAGCAGAACTGGCAAACACAAATACAGCAGAAGAATCGGCAAAAAATATTAGGAAATGTAAAAATGACATTGAAGCAGAAGAATTTACAGTAGTATTTAAGAAAATAGTAGAAAAAAAAAGTAAAAAAAGAATTCAAGTTCTAAATAATAACGTCAAGAGTGAAAATATTTTTCTGATGAGAAACATAATCACCATAGGCATGTTCCTAGATTAAAAGGAACAAAATCTTTGCAAAATAAATGAACACACTTCAAGTTTGGGAAACACAAATCCAGCATACATCCACTCCAAACTTCTCCCCTCTACCCAAAGAAATAAAGAAAGAGAAGGGCAGAAAAATATTATGTACCAGCAGCTGTGTTCTTCAGAATGGGCAGGTCTTACATAAACTTACAATTTCTAATATCCCAAATTCACCATCACTTGAACACAAATAGTAACTCCTGTGTAGCAAAGAATGAATACACAACATCTGATATTGAAAGAGATATATGCATACACACACACATTTATTTATATTTAAAGTGGAACACAGCTGGCAACATTTTGACTTCCTTTCAGCTGTAGAAGCAGAATGAAATAAACCAAGAAAATTATGGGAAAGAGGGCACAAAATGACCATACATATGACTTACTCTTTTCAAAGTATTATGCTAGGTGGTAAATAACTCTTTTTTCTAGTTTTGAATCATAGCCTACAAACATAGTTATCCTTACCAGGATTGTTTCAAGCAGTAAATGCAGCATAATTTCTAGATTACTATAGAATGGCACACTATCAGGTGAAGTTATGAATAATGTTCCAGCTGACAATATGGTTGGTAGGTGGAATGGACAAGCTTCCCAGAAAACCATTAACATTTCTGGATCTCTGTTGCTTTATACTCTGATGGTATTAGGAGATTCCCTTTGGCTATCTCAGAACAGAGTCCCACCTAAACTGCTATGCACTTTCACAGTCACTAGTTAATGATAGCTTTTGCACTTTCAACGGTCTTTGACATCATCATTACATGTTGTCCTGTTAGTAAGAAAAAAACTCTTGACAGGAAGGATATGAAGGTTGTCTAACCCAGAGAAATGAGGCTTTGGAAGCAAAACAGAAAAAATAGGTTTAGTTGAAACAGAACTTTAAAACCACCTTAAAAGAAGTATAAGATGCATCCCAAGAACCTCTTTATCCTGAAAAAATCAGGAACTATAATGAAAAAGGAAGTTCTGAGCACAGCATTTACTTCCCATTAGGAAAGCATTCTTTTGTTTCTGTCTGTAAAAGGAAAGAAATAGGCTAAAATTGCCACTGAGGTCCTTTACCAAGAATCAGGAGAAAGAAAGGAGATTTTTAGTTTCAATGAATAATCAAAAAGGATCAGTACCGAATACCAAAAAGGGAGGAGGAAGTTTGGAAGCACCAAATCAAGCCTGTCATGCTGCAGCAGTTAGGCCCAGAAACATTCCCTTCAGCCTTCTCTGAAGCAAAGCCTGAGAATCAGAGGGAAGTTGTGCATCAACCACAATTGCATGTGATGGAGACCTTGTGCACCACCGTTTAGAAGAGGAACATCCAAAGCTTTCTGCTAATGTCTCATGCAAACAGGAACTGCAAGATCTCTCTAAGGACTTGTCTTTCTAGAAATGGGAGACGTAGATATCAGATTCTGCTACTGACCACTTGCACAGTTCAAAGTCACAGAATGGAAGAGAACAACAAGCTTTGTAACAAAAGCAAAATGGAGATTGTGAATGTCCAGAAGCAAATTTAAAAGGTTCAGACCTCTCTCTTTCTCTCTCTCAAAAAAAAAGGAACACAAAACTCAGAAGGATTTCTGGTCATCACAGTAGATCCAACATTCAATTCTAAAGAAAAATAGCCTCTAATACCTCTCAGAGTAAATCTCTCCTATCTAAGATTATTGCCAAAGGAGCCAAGGGGGGTTTCTGACTCAAGGACTTGCAATAAAAGACTGCAATGCCTCCATCCAGTTTTGGCTATGTTCTTTCTATCCCACATGATGTTGGATTGGCATTCAACATCAGAACACTCACAGCATGTGAGTATTCATCTCAGGATGAGCAGGAAGGAGCAATGGAGCCAAAAAATCCTCTATCTCATAACTGTGAGGGTGGGAGCATTTACAGTAGAAATATTTTTCCCAGAGGTATTACATGGCTCCATCAGAAAGAAGAGATGAATCTCAGTGGCACTCACCAACTATGAAAGGGCTCTCAGGGTGGGTTGGTTATACACTGGTGTGCTAATGATGCATCTCAGGAGACCTTTTCCAGTTATGAGAGGGATCTTGGATGAGAAGAAAGTCATTAATTGTACTGTTTATCTGGTATCAAGTTTTATCTAAGAAGAAGGCAATACTTTTACTTCTTGCAAGGGACCTGGTTCAGCCAGTAGTGGCTCCAGGTTGGCGCGGCCATTATCATTGTATCCCATCTCCTCACAGCATGTGCCCGACAACAGCAACGTGAAATCTATTACTTGCCTTTATCTTACAGACAGGCAGCACTAACAGCAATGTCAGTAACAACAGCCAGTTCAGCAGTTGCTGATTTTGCCAGGTCTTCTGTATCATAAAGGTCTCTGTGTTACTGGACTGAAACTGTAAAGGATGCATTGACTTTGGTTTTCTGGCATCATAGGGAATGAAGGAGTGATCTCTGGAAAGCTGCGGCTTAAACAGAAGCCAGAGCTTGGTTCTGACAACCCCACTTTAAAGCCTCCTATCTGTTGCTGGTGACACTGAATGCAGAGATTAAGGACTTAATCAGAAAATAGTTCTGGAGCTTCCACGCAGTGTTTTGCTTGAGGCTTTAAGACCTGGTAGTTATTACAGCAGTTGAATATGACCATTACCCATGCTCTTGCAGAAGATAGCCGATGGAATCCATCTGCCAAAGACGGATATAGATGGAATACCCCTTTTGGTGATGCCAAACTCGGGATTTTCAGTCAGAGAATCTGAAGAAATATCAACACTCGCCTGAGATTGTTGAGAAGCATCACTGAAGTCCAAAAGAAAACAGCTACATTTGACAATTGAAAAAGGGACACGAAAGTGTGTTGTGTGAGTTTAGAAGTTCACACCAGGAGAAAATAAATGGTGTTATGGCCACCCTATTTGACGTATGATGCATAAATATAAGGTATGGTAAGGGTCTGATTGCACTTTCTACAGAAACTGAAGTAAGAAAGGTATACAAATTCAAATTATAATGTCATTTTATTACTAAAGGGGTTTTTATCTTTTAAAGCAAACTGGAGATTATTGTGAATAACTGGGATACAACTAAAGTGTTTCATGTTTTCATGAGTATTTACATTTTCCTAGTTGTTAAACAGCAGGCATCATTACTTAGCAAAACCCATTAGCCTTCTATGTGAGTTGGTCACAAGGTACTCCAAGTTAATTTGTAGTAGGAAGTAAAAAGAAGGTAGAAGAATAATTTAGATTTGAAGTAAAATGGTTGCTGTCATATTTACCTGAGTCATTTTCCAAGCTCCTTTTTGATCTTGAATTTCTTTTTTAAGATCCCACTCTGAATTCTTAGGGAAAAAAAAAAAAAAAAGCCATATGTAATGCATACGAAAACAAGTTAATGGACAACAGCAATGAAAAGTTAACACTAACATCATGGTACAGATGAGCATAGCTTTTAAGTTTTTTCTCAACTATCATTAAACTATATCAAAAAAGGAAATTACAACAGAGTCTCAGGCACAAGAAGGAAAAAATATAGATCATACTATAAGAAAAGCAACCCTTTTAATGCAATTTTTTGTGGTAGCTTAAAATAATTAAATATACAAAGAAGCTGAGCTAGCTTACCTAAGTGGATATTGAACATCAAATGTTCAAAATTTAAAAATCCCAGTGCCTTCTACATTTTATATGATGAGACTTCTTTGTAATTTCTAGTAAAAATATGAACATGTTTTAGCCCTTTCTTATATGACTCTCCTACTCATATCACTTCTAGGATAATGGTTACATAGCACATTATCATAGTTTGCACCTTGAAAACCTCTAGTTTAATGTATGTCATATTAACAGACCATCATAACTATACCTGATTACAACCTAAGACAAACCCTAATTAGGGCTTTCTGTTTTCTTTTTAAGGGAATTTAGGAAGTGGAAAACCAATTACTTAAGCAAAACTAGGCACAACATGGCCAAAAGTAAAGTAAGAAACAGACTCAATCAATTCTATTACTGAAATGTATTTATTCAAGATGTTTTATTCACATCCACTTTGGAAGTGCATATGCTATCAGCACTTGGAGAGAGAGATTCCTGCATAAGTAGGTCATAAACATCTCCCAGATGCCACATACATACAAAAATACAAAATCAGGTGTCAAATATCCCCATAAATTCTCAAACCCCAAACCCCAAAGATTATTAGAAAATTCAAGGAAATAGAAGTGATGGAGAATAGTGTTCATGTGGAAAACATATTCTGTAATCAGTGAGTAAAAGCCTTTTTTTGCATATGAAAGTTTATACGTCTGCTCCACAGATAACTCTAAGGAACAACTCGTGCCCATGGCCCTGCCCTCCCTCTCACACCTCCTTACCCACATACGCATACAGTCTATTTGAATCCAAATCTCTGAGTTTATTAGACAAACTGTGGCATCTGGACTACTCTCCAAAATGCAGCAACATTTTGAACGACTAATGGTAACACTTGGCGATTGCATGAATGTATTTCTTACTTTATTGAGTAGGCCAAGGATACAGTTTAACTGGTGGTTACAGACAGACACTTTTTTCAGACACACCAGGAGGTAATTGCTCTCACAGAATATCAGCAGAGACCAGGCAGTCAGCTATAAGTTGGACCTTCATTTATATGATCATCTTCAAAATTCACCACTATTCAACTGTTGCTTAGGTAGAGAGGTATCTCAGCTTCTGTGCACTGCATTCACACTAACTTTTACCTTGCAAATAGCTCTTGCAACTGGTCACCTTCCCTGTGTACATTTTCATGTGTATATGTATGCTTTAAATTATTATAAACACAATGCTTTTGCTAATTTATGGTAACTAAGAATAAATATAGCAATATTAACTGAAAGCTGTTGACAGAATCGTCATTCTGCAAGTGGTAGGAATGGAGGTATTCCTTAACAAGGTCACTGAAGCAACTTGAGTGTGCTGGAAAGCCATCATTGAAGGCAGGACCACTAGTAATGGGTTCATGTAGGAGTTAAATTGTGCCAACAAGTAAACCAGAATAACTACAGAATGAAATTCTATCTCGAATCTTAAATGCATAGCTTTGAGATACATTTCTGGCTGACTACATGCCCAGGATGCTAACACTATGACTTGAGAAGAGAGCTTAAGGAACAACAAAATACAAAAAGTAATGCTGTAGTCAAATTAAAAAAAAAAAAAATTTAATAAAAATTAGAGGGTTTTATTAAAAACTTTATGAGGGACAGCTAAAAGAGTAAAATACTTGCCAGTCAAACAGATTACTTACAGATATCATACTTGGAGGCTGAAAGCACATGGAAGCCAAGTTTTGACTGACACTTTGGAAATAGCAAAAAGAAAATCAATGCCGCTAAACAGAAGGAAAGCTATTAACAGCAAGACAAAAAAGTTGAAATTATGTCTAAAAAAGGAAAACAGAAAAGATCCTGAACTTTGCCTATTTAAATCTTAAAATACCATCATGCAAGCTAAATAAGAGTTTTTAGAAAAATCTGCAAGGGACATAAACCAAGTCCTTTTCCAAACACATCTGATCAGAATCCTGCTAGAGACAATGATAACAGATGATAAGAAGCACTTAAAGACAGACTTACCATGAAGCACACAGAAAACAGAATATGATAGGGACAAAGTGCTCAAATTCCAAAACAAATAAAACGTTCAAAGCCCTAAGAAACAAATTCATTATCGGAATTATGATGACAAAAAGAATTAGCTGACACATGGAAAATTTGATGCATAGGAAAGGACTCAGCATGACTGGGAAGCAGGGCCTCAAAATTCATAGCTTTTGTGAAGGATTTAAGAAGTATGTGGAGAAGAGTTATCTGGGTGATACAGTCTACTTGGACTCCGAAATGGTATTTGATAAAGTATTATTTGAATGACTCTTTAATTAATTTCCCATGAGTTAAGGATAAAAGTCCTCACATGACTACATAATGCATTTAAAGACAGAAGACTTACAGTAGAAATCAATGATAAGTTTTCACAGTGGAAGTTATAGTGGGGTCCTACAAGTATCCACGCTGGATCCCATGGTTTCCAATTTATTGAGAAACAACATGGCAATTGGGGGATTTCATGGGATGACTTAGTAAAATCAGCTGGATTTCTTATTTACAGAGGACAAAATTAAATGGAGATTAATGTATGTTTGTACATTAGGACAAAGTCTTCATTTTTTATAATGCTGGACTCTGAGCTGTCTAGTAATCAAACAGGAACAAGATTGTGAATATAATGCTCCACTGCATTTGAAAGAATAAATGTAATGTTAAAAACTGTTACAAAAGGAATAGAGAACAAAATAGAAGGCATCATTATACCCCTATATATGCCCAAGACACATCTGCATATTGAATACTCTATGCTCTTTCCCCATTATAACAGAACTGGAAAACGGAACTGGATGACAGGCATGGGACAGTTTCCATTTATTAAACAAGTTAATGGATTAGGAGTTTTCAGTTTGAAAAAGAGGAAGAACATGATAAAAGCCTACAAAGACATGTGTGACAGGTAGGAAGTGAATATGGAATAACTGACCAATACATTTTTGAAAGAAAGAACCAGGGCAATATATGAAGATAGTATATGCTAGGCAGAAAATAAAGAAACAAAGTAATTTTTCACACAAGACATGACAAAGCTATTGATGTCCTTAAAAGAGAATGTTGGGGATGTCAAAAAACCAGAATGTGACTGTAAAATTCATGGATGAAAAATTTGTCAATTCTACATTAATTTTTAATATTTAAAGGGAAAATATAAATTAAGACACACAAAAAAACAGGATGTAGGACAGCAAAGAAGCAAAGGCTTTGCCTAAATCCCTTCTAAAATCCTAATTTCTTAGACTAATATTTATCATCCCTTATGTATTTAAACCATAAGAAGAATCATAGTAGATTCCCCTGACTGTACAGTTGAACATGCATTTGTGTAAATATTTCAGCACACAACACTGAGAATGTGGAGAAAATGGTGTTTGGCAAATTTATATACAAACAAGACAGAAAAGTCACACAAATTTAGTATTAAAACATATGGCTTTTATAGCATAATATATAAAAAAAGACAATTTATAGGAAAAACTATGTGGTAAAAATTCAGATATTGTCAGGAATATGAATTTGATCCAAGAGAAGACAACCTGGCACTATGAAAGGCCTTAACAAACACAAAACTGACTCACTCCTATTCATTCTGAAAACAGCTCTGAAGTTCTCTAGCTCATGTTTTACTATTTTTTATCTTGGCTCTATAAGCTTATTAACTGGCTCTGTCTTAAATCACATCCAACAATTCCTCTTTTCTTTTCAGAAGCAGAGTCTGGTACTTGGACATACTTTTACCTTTCGTGAGCAGGTAGATGAAAAGGAAGGCAGGAAGCATGTGGAGTGCCTAATATACCAATGCATACTATAACCAGGAAAATATTATTAATGTTCTTAATTTTACTGATTACAAGTTAGAAAGTCCTAAAATTATTACAGAAAATAAAACTGTGAAAGCCTTTCCTTCCAGGCAATCTATACTTTACATACAGCAAAAGATCTCTAGTGAAGAATATGCAAAACACCATTTATATGTCCCTGGTATAAAAAGACCCTTGAAAATTTCCCGTATTGTTTTCTTCCTATATTTCTGAAGGCTGAATCTAACACCCCACAATAATACTGATCCTAAAAGCTGTATGCATACATACAATATTACTCATTAAGAATTACGTAAAGTGAAAAAACAGAAGTCTTGTAAGCCTTCATAATCATGGCAAGGCTTCTATATAAGGATGAACTAAAATTTCCATTCTAGATAACTAATGACATCCAAATGATAACTAAATAATTATTCTAATGTAGTATTTCATTTGCAATGATACCTTTAGTATCACATAAAACTATATTGATCTCTAATCATTTAGTTACATAAAGAATGGGATTGTTATTTGTTAGTATTCATTTTAAATCACCTAGGAATAACAAAGTCTTTCTATGGTTGAGAATATTTAATGTGTTATTTTTAGGTTTTTAGCCTGCCATTACCTGTGACCATTTAGTAACCAATTTATTTTCTCTTCCAGGGACTACTGTTATTTGCTATTTTTCAAGTGTTTTAAAATACACAGTTAAAATCTTAAGTTTTAAATTATTATTTTTTTAATATTAGGTTGCTTGCACAATAATTCTCTGTTACAAAGATCATTATTTCATGTATATATTTTCTATGTTTATTTTTTCTATTTTTATATTCTTCCACTCCAAAAAATAAATTTAAATAAGAAATATACCTTGTAAGAGATTTTTTCTGCAGTTTTGTTCTTTTTTAAGTCCTCATACTTCATTTTTTTTTCACTGTAGGACAACCCAGATGACAGAGATCTTCATTTAGTCTTTCGATTTGCTGTTCCATCTTACACATGCTTCTGCAGATAGTTTCAACTTCTGACTGATACGCCTTCTTTTTTTTAGAACTGTTGAAATAAACCAGCCAATTTTATATTTCTTTTTATAAAGTATACTAACTAAAATAAAAGTAAACCCCATTATTGAGTAAGTAAAGCTAAAACATTTTAAAATCAAAAGCAGTATTTTATCATCCTGCTATTTGATGCTGAAAACACCAAGGTCTTCTTCAAAATTTTGAAGTCTCTTTATTCTACTATCTCCAAGGATGGAGAATCCACAACCTGCATCAGCAACCTGTGCTAGTGCTCAGTCACCCTCACAGTGAAAAAGTGTTTCCTGATATTCATATGGAGCCTCCTGTATTTTGGTTTGTGCCCATTGCCTCTGGTCCTGTCACTAGGCACCATTGAAAAGAACCTGGCTCCATACATCTTCCCTTCAGATATTTATATATATATATTTAGATATGTATACAAAGGTATTTATCAAGATCCCCCCTGAGCCTTCTCTTCTCCAGGCTGAACAGTTCTAGGTCTCTCAGCCTTTCCTCATAGGAGAGATGCTCCCATCCCTTCATCATCTTCATGGCCCTTTGTTGGACTCTCTCCAGTATGTCCATGTCCACGACTCTCTTGTACTGAGTCCAGAACTGGACCCAGTATTCCAGGTGTGGTCTCACCAGTGCTGAGTAGAAAGGAAGGATCATCTCCCATGACCTGCAAGCAACATTCCTCCTAATTCAGCCCAGGATGCCATTGGCCTTCTTTGTGGCAAAGGCACATTGCTGGCTCATGTTCAACTTGGTGTCCTCCAGGGCCTTTTCTGCCAAGCTGTTTTCCAGCTGGGTGGCCCCCAGCATATATTGGTGCATGGAGTTGTTCTTCCCCACGTGCAGGACTGTGCACTCCTCCTTGTTGAGCTTCATGAGGTTCCTTTCCACCCATTCTCCACTCTGTTGAGGTCCCTCTGGATGGCAGCATGGCATCCAGTGTACCAGCCACTCCTTCCAGTTTGGTGTCATCAGCAAACTTCCTGAGGGTACACTTTGCCCCATCATCCAGATCATTAACAAAGATGTTAAACAGGACTGGACCCAATATTGTCCCCTGGAGGCTAGTTACTGGCCTCCAGCTAGACTTTGTGCTGCTGAGCACTGCCCTCTGGGCTTGGCCATTCAGCCAGTTTTCAAGCCATTTCACTGTCTGCTCACTGAGACCATGTATCAACAGCTTGTCTATGAGGATCTTAATGGGAAACTGTGTTGAAAGCCTCACTGAAATCCAGTAGGTAGACAATATCCACTGCTCTCCCCTCATCTACCAGGCCAGTCATTTCACCATAGAAAGTTATCAACTGGGTCAAGCATGACTTCCCTTTGGTGAATTCATGCTTACTACTCCTGATGACCTTATCCTTGTGAAATGTGCCTGGAAAATGGTTTCCAGGATTAGCTGCTCATCACCTTCCCAGGGATTGAGGTGAGGCTGACTAGCCTGTAGTTCCTTGGGTCCTTCTTCTTGCCTTTCTTGAACAAAGGAGTGACATTTGCTTTCCTCCAGTCCTTGGGCACTTCTCCCAGTCGCTCAAAGATTATTTGAGAGTGGCCTTATAATGACATCAGCAAGCTCCCTCAGCACTCGTGGGTGCATCCCATAAGAGCCCATGAACTTATATATGTCCAGTTTGCTTAAGTATTCCCTGACCTGATTCCTCTTCCACCAAGGGTACATCTTTTTTACTCCAGCCTTTCCCCCTGATCTCTGGGACCTGAGATTCCTGAAGGCTGGCTCTTGCTAGTAAAGACTGAAGCAAAGAAGGCATTCAGTATTTCAGCCTTTCCCATGTTCTGTGTCATCAGATAAAACCAAACTGAATCAAATACAAAAAACCCACATGTAAACATTGATATTAATTTGACTGACAGAATACAACCTCTGTATCATCAGAACTTAAGATTCTTCAATAGAATGTTTCTTTGTAGAAGAATGGGATCACTGAAAAATAAACTGTTTACTACCACTGAGTATCTGCCAAATTAGAATGATAAACCTAAATGCCATTGTAAGGATCTTCACCAGACATACAACATTGTTTCTGATATTTAATCTGCAAACCCACAACAGGTCAGCACTGATCGCACATTTCCTCATCTGAATTAGTGGCCAGATTATTTCTCTCAAAGATCAGCTCCTTTAATACAGGGTGTCATTTGCTCAGTTAAAGGAAGAAAACATAATTTACCTTGCACAACCCAAATATTTCTAACTGCACAAGGACTAAACTTCAGGGATTACTTCATATACACATACACTCTCTCTCTCTCTGCACATTCCACTTTCAGTGCATGTGAACTGCTGGTTCACTCTCTCTCTCTCTGCACATTCCACTTTCAGTGCATGTGAACTGCTGGTTCCTAAATGTACTGTCTTACAGTCAGTAGTATCTTCTATACAGTCCTTGAAAAACCTGTAAAAGAGTGCAAGCCCACAGCAACTTAATTTCCCTTCCCCAAATCCAAGTAACACAGAAGCACAAAGCAAGAGAACAGAAAACATTGCCTATATGCACCTTGATGAGCTATACCTAACATATACCATGTGTACGTATCACAATTGCTCTTTCTCTATTAAGAGATTGTCCATAGCTAGACTCAGTTTACTGTGATTCACAAGCAGTTGACCAATCTGTTGGAGACAGGAACTCAATCCCAATAGAACTGAAATTGCAATAGGATCTTTCCAAAATGCAAAGTATGACCTAAACGCTTAAGATTGCCACACACCTGTTTAAGACCCTGTGTTTAGAGCCATGACTGACTGATTTACACCAATTCACATACAAGCATTTTTCAAAGATACTGCAAGAGATGTAATAGCCCCTACCAAAATCCTCAGCTCTACATGAAACTGCCAGTGGTGTAACCACAGATTTCTGAGGCAGCCAAAAATGACCTGAATATTTAGAAGTCCTAGAGCCGCAGCTGCCCAGCACGGGATACGGTGAAGTTCCCTGCACCAGCCGGGAATCGAACCCGGGTCGCAAGAATGGGAATCTTGCATGATACCACTACACCACTGGTGCTTCCCTACTGCCTCTCTATCATCCAATCACCCTAGGTTACCCCAGGGTGCAAAGTGCTGCATAGTCAGTCAATTGATTTAGACAGTCCTTAAATACAAAAGATTCCTAGCCCTTTTTTCAGTTGCCAGGGCAAATGAATCTTGCATGGATCTAAAAGATCTTGTTCCCTGTGAATTAAAACACTGGAGATGACCAAGATCTACTACAAGCACGTTAGGAAAAATATAGCCAAGAGTACAGATGTCATGAGACCAAATCTTCCTTAGATTATAATGATCAAAGATGATAACAAGAAAGAGCAACAGAGATTTTTTGGCTGAAGGGAGGCAATATGAAAGCAGACATACTCTGGTACTTCCATGTCTAAGACATTCAGTTAGGAGCCATCTCATTAAACATAATAGTTCTATTCTTTAAACTTTCACAGGTCTGTCTCTATCACATGCACTGATCACACTTTCCTGCACACCAGTGAGGTTAGCAATGAGGTAGATAGAGACCAACAATACCAACATGAGTAGTAACCAGGGCTGTGACATAACCACAATTTATGAGAGTTATAACTAAGTAGATTACCAGTTACAGACAGACCGATGAATGAAGGTCAAGAAACTAATGCTATGAAGAATCAGTGGAAAATGAGGAATTTGTGAAGGTACAGTATGTGATGCCTTCAGATCAAAGACCACATACTTAGATGGGGTCAGAAGCACTTATAATACTCCACCCAGCAAAGAGAGGTTCAAGGATATTCTGACTACCAGATGAAACTTCAGTTATAAATCTGCCCCTGAACAAATATTTCCATACACTTTTGGTAATGGTTTCTGGTTAGTTATTACAGAGTTTCTGAATCATATAGTCTCTGATAATACTGATTTAAGCTATTCAGACCACAACCACACCACTTTCAAAACAGAAAGTTTTTCTACAAGTGGTCTTGTTACCTGATTCTGAAACAGGTCTCATTATTTATTGCATCAGATGACTTAATTTTGCAGATTCCACATGTAGAAGACTTACAAATCACATACTTCATGACACATGCAGTTCTCCTAATAAAGCACTTTTAGTATTTCCATATGCCCCGTAACATCCTCATATGAACAATACTTACAGTAGACTATGTAGGAAAAAGAATTACCTACCAGAAACAAATTACCTGAAGAAAGTAACACATATGCTAAAATACTGACAAAAGATCACAGGGCAATTAACAACTCACTTTCCCTACGGAAGTTCTGAAACAGCCAACACTGGAAACCCTAAAAGAGTATTCACCTGATTGTTTCTTAAAATGGGTGTAAGTATAGCTAATCTTTTGGGGAAGGTAGTGACTAAATGGCTTCACAAACCCTCTCCAAAATTTCTATGATTATAAAAATACTTAAATATCAAAATACCAAAGCCAAAAGAGCAATTCATCTGAACAGTGAAGAGTAAGAAGATCTGTGGTGAAGCTGGAAAGAAATTAAAGGAACCAAACAATGACTGTTCCATTCTGATTTCCTATATCGTTCATGTGAAGCAAAATTGTTTTGATGCATACAAGGCTACTGATGACTCTGGAGGTCAAAACACTTTAAACATGGATGCAAGAGGAACATAAATATACCAAGCAGAAAAGCAAGTAGACTACAGCTGAAAGAAGAACTACGGCTCTTTGGTGCATGTGTTCCATACTCCACTCTATGTACATTGAAAATTTTACCACAGCTTCTTCAACTTATTCAGGAACTCCATCCCCATTTGAGAAGCATGGCAAATTTTTTATTTTTCTTTCCCTAAGCTTTCATACGTTCATTAACTGTGCATAGTGTGTGGACTTGAGATTTTTTGATCTAATAGTATGTCTAAGATATACTCAGCCATTACATATCAGGTCAAATGCACTGTTTTTCCTCAGCTTCTTTCATCCAAGATACTTAACATACTATGAAGGAAAGGCAACACAGATGGGGGGTGAATGTTCATATGGACAACAAATCCCAAAGTATTCCAGTAATTGGAACTTTCTTCCTCACCCAAATACTTGTTTGCATAAACTTTTCATTTTAGATCCTTCTTAGCTCAATCACAAGTTATTTGGAGATAAGTCTTGGAATACTTTGGGAAAAAAATTACTTCAGGATCATTTTGCCAAAGGCAACACTATTTCTGGATGCCTCTGCATCAGTGTGTGTGAAGATGTCCTCATCAATGCCATCAATAAAATCTGAAGTACACTTCTGATTATAAAAAGCAGGCCCACTTCAATGGTCTCATAGAAGATACTAAGAGAATATGACATCCATTTTAGACAATGTAGGAGATGGAAATCTCTCTCTTTCATATCAAGAAAAAACACAGGAACTTTTTGAAATTACTAATTGTCTGTAAGTAGAGGTAAGGATTTTACATTTAAAGACAGGAAGATGGCTATATGCTGGATTAAAAAACTTGTAAACCATCCACCCGGTTCATGTAATAAGGTAATTTGAGAAAAAAAATACAGTATAAAGGGGACCACCTAACACAGTATGGATGTCTTTCCCCGCTTTAAGAGAAACAGTACTCAAGAAGATTCAGTAGTGAACAAGTCAGACATGGATTAAATGGTGTCATTAAATGGTCATGAGCAATAACCTTAAGTCTCTCTATGAAATGGGATCCTTAGTAACAGAAAACACCTTCCCTAATTTCTTCAGGTCTGTGTAATGGAAAAGCAGAAAAGAGATTTCAGTGGGCTGGGGATGGGAAGAGACTACCACAAAGTGAAAATAAGGGAGCTGACTAGCAACCAAACCCCCTTCAAATCTAGTAAGAAAATTAATATTATAAGAACATAAAAATCTGTGACTTTTCTCACCATTTAGTCCATGTTGCTAAATACGTATTAATAAAGAAATAAATTACTAAAAAATAGTAAGATCAAACTAGTGAGAAGTAATTAGGAACAGGATAGTGAGGAAAAAAAAACAGCCAGCAGATGCTCCTCAAGTTCAATGCAAGTGTAAAAAGAGAGCTACTGTCTTGACAATGGCAAGATATTGGTAACAAAACTGTTTCGGACAGGAGGGGATAGTGAGATGTCAATGGCCATCCCAATCTTACTTTGAGGATAATTTTGAGCAGCAGTGAAGTTCACAATAGGTACAGAATTCCCTGGACAGGTTTACTGGGTCTGGCTCAGATAGAGCTGACTTCCCTTATAGCAGCCCATATGGTGCTGTGTTTTGAATTAGCAGCCAAAACAGTGTTGGTAACACACCAGTGTTTTGGCTACTGCTGAACAAAGTTTACACTTTCTCTTTTTTCCACTGTGCCCCCCCCCCAGCAAAGTACTAATAGTTGGACACAAACTTAGAAATTCAGTCAACAAAGATGAATTGGGGGCAGCTGAGCTTTGGTTTTGACCCATCTTGTACAGGAAATGAGACTATTCAGACTGCATGTGTCCCTAAAATCTCAGGTGATTGTGAGATGTATTTCTTGCATGCAATGCATGCTTTAAATAGGAAAGATACACAACTAAGCTTTGTATGAAGAGTGTTGGAAGACAATTCTCTGTCTTCTTGCAGCCTAGTAGGAGGTGGACAGGCACTCACTGTTTATTCCCATTGAAGTAACATGTCAGGACTCTGTCACTATACAATTAATCAAAACAAGCACTCCGATTCTTAGACTAACTTGAGACAATGCGTTGATTTTAAAAATCACATTCTGATGGAATATAGCAATTAAATACAATACAGCAATTCTTCCCTAATACAAAAGACCATACAGAAATCACAACGTACTCAGAAAGGAAAATGAAAAATAAAGCATAACTATATTAAGAAAGTTTTTGAGATGATACAAAAGGTTTGGAGTATCAGACTAATGATCTGACACACAAAATATTTCAATATAAAGCAAGAGATTAGTGGCAGATCAAAGAAATTAAAGGTTTCTGAGCAGAACCAAACATCCTGCCTCTCTCACAGCACTTAATGGCAAGCTCCCCAAGAGAACCGTAGATAGTTATAGCCTTTGTTTAAAACACTCCTTATTCAGACAAGAACTCCAAAAAGATAAAAGGGTATTTTCAAATAAAAAGCCCTACAAACAGCACTCTTCCTTTGAGCTTGCACTCAGTAACACATATGAGAAATGCATGCGACTTCTAATTTTTAGGAGGGATTAGCAGTTTCTTTCTCCCCTAAGAACTAATACATTTCATGCTAGGTCAGTTGTCTTGAAAGTAGAATTGAGAGAGTGTAGGGGCTCTATAAAATAGCATTCCAGAAAATCCTTCTAAAAGTTAGCTTAAATTATCATAAGAAAGCAATGTACAGAAATCTGTGATTGTATCAGGCTGATTAAGAATCCTGTTTTTTCTCTAAAGCAAGAGTTAAAAGATAATTCTTCTGAATTCGTATTTTTCTTTATAAAAAATACTTAAAATTGAATTCTATATTCATCCTCCACTCATTGTTTCCTTGGACTAGACTAAATAGCAGCCTAAAAAAACCATTTCCCCTTTAAAGGATGTCTTCAGAGCATTCTTTGAAGACTTAGCTCCTGGAATCCTTCATTACTCTGAACTTGTCATAACCATTCTCTGGGTCTTGAATCTGAACTTTCACATGCCTTTCTATAACTCCTGAACATGTGGCAGGACAATAATCAGGACACACTCACAACAATACTAATTATATATGAAATAGATAATGCTCAAAGGATTTCTCCTGTGAACTTGTCCAGTCTTTCTAGGACGCCTGTAAAGTTTTAATGTACAAGATGGTCTCAAGTAATAATGCTTCTCAAATCTGTTTTCTGAGAACTCCTCTCTGTCTCCTGATGTTCTGCATTTGCCTGTACATGTTCTTACAAATATGAGATTCTTCTTTCAGCCTATCAGTTAATATATTCACCATGGGCAATATCTCTCTCCATTGTCTTACATGTATGATGAAATAAAAGTTTTAATCCATCAAAAATATGTCAATGAAATTGAAAATAATAAATTTGCAAAGCTATGGAACTAATTCTAAAATGTTCTAATAATGCCAATAAGTAGTTCCATCAACATCAGAACTAATGAAGCCTGGTTTCTTACCCATTTGTGTCCCATAGTTGATTTACTTCAGTATGTAACGTGTGAGCTCCAACTTGGAGCATTATTAAGGAGTATGCACATACCTCCTCCTCTCTTCCATATTTTTATTTCCTCCCTTTGCCCACATCTCTCATATGGAATTTTTGGAGTCTAGTAAGGAATATTTTCATGCTGACAGGATGTCTGTATTCAACTCAGTCATCAATTTCTACAAAACTTTTAAGAATCTAATTATTTTCAAGAACTTTTCTTTTCAGTTGACTTTACTGAAACCAGACAATAAAATCCAAAGTTACTGGGGTGATAAAGAATATAACCTGTCAGATACATAAAACCAGCATACACCTAGTGTCTAAAGGAAGAAGGAATTAAAAAATTATTTCATTTGCTGTTATAATATAAATGCACCGAAAATATTATGTACAATATAGTTTAAAGCATAGCTATTGGGACTCAGTAAACTGAGAAGCTATAAAAGATGTGTGCATAATGTTTTACAGGAATTCAAACAAAACAGAGAAAAATGGTATTTCAGAGCCTATGTTTATAACAATCATATATGAAAAAAAATACAAATGAAAGTCATAAAAATTTTTACCAAAATGTTTTGGGCACTGAGTTTTCTGTTAACATACAGAGAATTTCAGAATCTTCCTCATTTTGTTTTAAATGTCAAAGTATGTATTTGATCTTTTGCAGAATTTTAGTTATTTTCCTTTCAAGGGCAAAAAAGTTAGATGATAGATTTCAGTCTGAAGTGATTTCTAATTATTGAAATGTTAAATTACAGACAGACTTAAAATAAAAGACAGCTTTGCTTTTATAGGCATGTTTTCAGTGAAAAAATATTGCTTGCTTCCTAAATTTATATTGCAGGCATTACCTATTTCCAATTTTTTGCAAAACCTCTTCATTTTCTCCCTCAAGTTCTTCATTTTCACATTTCAAAATGTCCAGTGCTTCACTGATATTGAGAAGCTTTTGCTTTATATTCTGAAGATCACTTTCTCTGGTGGATTTCTAATGAACATTAAAACATTAAGACACCTTTAGCATAAGTTGAAATTATTTCAGGCCAACACAGAAAATGCAAGTATGCAAGCATTTTTGCTTCATTTCTGTAAAAACAATAAAAAACTTACTAATTCCTCCACAGCTTTAATCACTTCAGAAGAAGCATCTGATATTTTTACGCTCTCACCTCCTTGGGCAGCTATTTTATTATTCAAATCTTCTATCTAGAAAATATTTTGTAAAATAAGTAATACAAATATCTCCTATATTTCTTTGTATTAATTAAACAATATATTTTAAAAATAAATTTAAAAGGAAGGCTATTAAACAGTAACTTGAGATATTTCATGCTATATTATTCTATGCACATTGCCATTGCGATGTATCCTAGCAGAATCTTCAAATTTCACAGTATCAGTAAGCACACACTCACAGCCTGCTAATTCATACGTGACATACATGGTATAATTAAGCAGAATACTTTAAGCTTCTCTCAGCCTCAAGATTTTCCTTGATACCTCAATATAGCTATTGACTTAATACAGATTCATACAGAGATTCAATGATGGATCAATCACTGGAGCTTAGGGGAAAATGAGGATGTTAGGAAAGCAAGCATCTACAGGTTGAGGAAAACATCTAAAGTGGCTTTAGGTAGATATAGGCATTCCTGCTCACACCAAGCCTAATGAACTTTGTTTCCTTCAGCTCTCTTTCCTCTGCAGAGGCTGAAACAACATACCTACCCTGGCAGAACTTACCTATACAATCTCCATAGAGATACTGGTATAACTGGAATATGACAGGACAACAAATGTGTCCAAGCAGGATCAGGGTTGATAAGAATGTTAGCATAAATGTAGAGAATACATGTGGGAAGATCAGGACAGAATTAGGACACAAGTACTCTAAACGGCATGTAATTTCCTACTGCTACCTCAAGAATCGGATGAAGAGCAGATTTACATGAGACTATTTGTGGCTATGCCCCAGCAGCTAAGGAAGGAAACAATATAGGCTTTGTCTTGTTGTAATGCTCCCAATAGGACACATATAAAATTTAAAAACCAGGATTAATTAAAACAAGGAAAAAAAGCCAGGAAAAAAAAATGCAGAAAAATATTGGTTCACATCACTAATTCTATCTTCAAACTTGTTGATGTACATGACAATTATCATGTTATAATTTGGATCCAGTCCAAACCCCACTGAAGTCACAGAAAATAATCACAGTATTTTCCCAATTCCCAAAATAACTCCATCAGAAGAAGCACTTTGAGCTTTCCGAAAACCCACTATTATTTGTAAAGATTTATTCAGCTAGTTGGTCCAGTCATGTTTTTGAAGGAAACTGACAATAACAGAACAGCTTTATGCTAAAACTAACTCTGGCTCATCTTTAGCATAAACTAACCAAACCAAAGGTGGTCACCAAATGGAGCAGTTCAATGCTCCACTTTATCCCTGTTGCGCATTTCCCTCTTTCCCTTGTGTTGGTCTTAATACCCAAGCAGCCAAGTAGTACCTACTGAAGTATATCAGGTCAGGCAAACCAGCTGGAAACAAATCCAGAAAGAAAAAAAACAAAACAAAACAAAATGTTTACTAATAAGTATTGGCTCTTTAAATTTTTCATCAGTTCGTAGCAATTGCTGGTGCCAGTAACAGGAAGAAAACTGTAATACACAATTTGAAACAAACGGCAAGAACATGCCCATTGGTTGCTGTCTAATATGACTGTATCTTTAGTTTTGGGGTGTTTGGGTTTTTTTTGTAAAGTTCTGGGCATGCTTCGTAGATTGAGCTTCTCAGAAATACTTCACCTAGATTCTGGATTCCACTGGATCCTTAGCAGGACCTAGCTATCTAGATGCACAAACCACAACAGCACTGGGCATGTACAAGAGAATTAATTTCATACTTTATTTATACATATATACATACACATATATACACATACATATAAAAAAAGAACAAGTTCTGTTGTGGGCATCTAAATCCTGGTTTAGGCATTTTCCACTGGTTCCACATATGGAGTTGTCATTTAATTGAGAACTCCTAGTCAGGCAGCGTGGGGAACTCCAGTTCAGGTTTTAAACTGCCAAGTACAACAAGATTTCAAAATGAATGCTAGACAAATATAGCCAAAACCCAGGGGAATTTTAAGTAAAATATTCTGCATGGTGTAAGAGTGCATCATGTGCCATGTCAGGTCAAAAAATCTACTAATTCAACAGGACACTTATGCTGTCCCGCTAAATGCAGACTTTCTTCCAGATGATTTAAGAATATAAGTAATATTAAGCAGATATGCATCCAACAACTAAAAATATCCTGGTCACTTAAAGGAATGTAAGATGATTATGATATTTTTAATAAATAAAGCTGAAAAATAATACTACAACAGAAGAATGAACATGAGAGTTCTACAGAATCTACCACTTTTTATTTTTAAATCAGTATATGTATTTTTACTTTTACAGAAGACCTTAACTCTTAAACATACAAAATATTCAGGCATTCATGTACTTTTCAATAAAAGATACTCATTTACTTGCTTGTTTATAAATATTCAAGACTCACTTTGCTGTTCCAACATTTTGCATCTTCCTGGATTTCTGCTTTTTGCTTCACTAACTCCTCAAGGTGTTTTTCATCCTTTATAATCTTCTCCTCTGTTTCTTTTAACTTCATACAGTATTCGGTCCAAATAAATTCAGAATGCTTTAACTCATTCCTAATAGAAATACACACAAAGTGAATCCATCTATTTGGAAATATTCCAAGGTAGTCCCTCTCCATAAAGGAAAATGTAAAGCAGATCTGAATTAGTAAAGATTTATTTTGATTCTCTACTACGTTTCTTGAACAGGTATGCATGAGCGAATTTCAAAATATCTACCCTGGCAGGTTCATGCAATTTCAGCTAGATATCAAAACTACTCATGCTACCAGTTCACTTGCACTGAAACAGCCTGCCAACATTACAACTTCTATTTGGACCTCTGAACAGGTATTGGTGTAGTTAAGCACAAGACTCTGTTTCATACCTCACATGTTAACTAAACAAAATAGGAGTCAACTTCTTTCTCTGCTAGTGGCTGAATCTAGTTCAGAGCCATCTTCACTTAATCAATCCACTGCACTGTCATCTTGTGGACAAATGTCATTTGTCAAAAAAATTTTTTACTGACATCAATTCCTCATGCAAAAAGGAACTTGCAGACAGTAGGCAAGGTCAAAGGAGGGGATAAGGACCTTACTTTCACTCTGAATAGCAGATTTATCAGCATTATGAGAAGGAAAACTGGCCATAATTACAGAAAGAGATAACAGCAACTACAACAATCATCAGGAAAACACTACCATGAAACACTGTTAGGCCTCATTATAGACTTTGCACAGACCTTTTGTTACAGCCATATGTGAGAATGGATCTGTTGAAAGGCGGAAGAAATAGAGGGACATCAGGTTAAAATTTTACAATGACTGTTGGTACTCGTCCATTATTTTTATTATTGTTTCAGCAGGCAGAAAAGAGGAATTTTCCCCATGCTCCCCAGAGAACTATCTTGGTCAGTAACATATTCTGAAGCATGCCTTAACTGGCAAAATAAATCCATCACAGCAGAACTAAGACCAACAGTAGTTGAATTTTAGAGATATCTACCGCATTACAATCCAAATGAAACCTGAACAAGTTTTGCATACCTAAACACAGCAAAACAACAGAAAACAATACTGAAGAGACTTCATCACTAATTCAAGAGCCATTCCTACAAGATTACTTGATAGACACTCTTTCTTTATTTGCTTCCAAGATTTCCATCTAGTGATGGAGAAAAGACTTATTTGCAAAGTCACATTCCAAATGTGACAGAATATACATAACACAAGTGGGAAACCTAACACTTTGAACACCTCTACTTTCCTGGTCCCACCACTCATGAAAGAAACATAAATGATACTTGGAATTATTCTAATGACAGCCACATAACAGCCATAGATTGTAATTTTCTTCTCAGATTACCTACCAGCTACAACTTTCTAAGTACAATCTTAATGGAAAAATACAGTACTACCAGCCACAGTGAATATGTGTAAAAAATAACAGACTGTGCTGTGCGATGTACCCCAGGCCTCAGTATTTTGAGCTTCATGCAGTCTTCATCATTTTCTCACTGATGGCACTGAACATAAAGAAAAGAGTATCAACTGCAGAACAGTCTTTCAAGTCTGTGCCATCACAAATCTGTCTTTCTCACACCTATCAATACCACATGTTATTCTAGTCCTCCTCAGATGGCAGCTGAAGGGTCGACTTCCTCTGTAATGTAAGCATGATTTTAATTACCAGTCTAGCAAATGGCTGGGAAAAAGAATCAATTTCTTCACTGAGGGGTAGAAAAAGGTCTTCTACTCAACTTTTTCCCGCAAATGCTGATATTCCTAAAAACACTAGCATCATTAGCATTTTTAGTTTAATTTACATTCATACAAACAAAACAGGTTGCAAGGTGCACAACAGTCTACATCACTGTCATGTGGTATGAATAGGAAATCACTCAACCAGGTGAAACAGCAAACATACATGGTATATTTCTATCAGTAGAGATGACGAATTTCCAGTATTAGTTAACTATTGCTATTATCATGGGGATTTTATTTACATTATAACTTGTTTCAAAAAACATGAGCTCCTGTAAAGCAATTTTAATGTAGCTCAGAACAAAGGCTTGTTACAGGAAAACACTAAATTTTCTCTCTTGCACATGAAACAAACTCAAGGGCCTTGATTTCCGCTAAGACTACAAAAACAAAACAGGAAAACTGCCCACACTGCCCTGCAATTGCTAAGCAAGCTGACAGCTGTGACACAGTGACAGAATTCTAAAGGGAACTGAACAAAATCCTGCATAAAGGACTATTAAAAAGTGAAGTATTCAGAAGGCGAGATGAAAAATTCTAATACTAATGAAGAAATGCAGAAGTAAGATTAAACGATCAATTTTAATTGAAAGAATAGGTCAACAGCATGGTATCTCAAAACCCCATATCTGTTGCCTTGATATATTTACAAATGATCTGAAAGGGCAAGGAGTAGTGAAATTAAAAGTCTGCATCCAATGTGATTACAATAGGTAAGGCCAAAAAGACCTAAGAAACATTTCAAGACAAACTAAATAACTGGAGAACACAACAGCACGTACCATTTAGTGTCCAAACTCAAAAGAAATATAAGATCAGAGAGATTAAGCAATCAGTACACCTTAAAAATCTAAATTAACAGTATGAACTTGAGAAAGACATGTATGTATTTCCATAAACACTCAGAAGGTCGACTCAACATTTAGCACAGTTAAAGAAGCTAAGAAGGTGTTAGAATAAGTAAGAAATAGGATGCCAAACATTTGAATAAAAATGAGAGTAAAATGTCCCTGTTAAAGTCATTGACATGGCTTAATTTGAAATATAATTTGTATTACCTTTCAACCCATTTCAGAAAAATTTATCACAGAAGTGAAAAGGAGCCAGGGGATGTTCTGGAAAGGTCATAAAATACACAAGTATTTTGAAAGCACGTGGAAAGTAATGGAAGTTGCTTTAGAAAATAGATAGGAAGAAGGAATAAGGTAAAAATCCAATGCTATAGGGGATATAGGCTAGTGAAGAAGAATCACAATACACAGCAATATTTATCACTTCATACATCTTAAGGCTTAGACTCCCAAACTACAACAATTTGCCTACAAGAAGAGAGTAACAAATCGTTGCTGACCACACTTTGTAAATATGAATTGATAAGGAATAAAGTTTAATAGCAGGCAAATGCTGGAATAGTTAAAAAAAATTAAAGAAAATTTAAATCAGATACTTTTAACATTATTTAATCTGGTATTACATGATAAAATCACCTCCAGCAATGGATCGCTATAACCATGGCTAACAATTCTTGTCAGCAGCTAGTAATTCAGACAAGCTGACAGAACACTAAATAGGCCAGTGAAACACTAAACTGATTTGCAGAGTACCTGAATACATAGTAATAAATCACACCACAGTTTTGGTAATACTTCTTACTCAGGACCTGATCTTTCCCGTAATTAAAATCAACATGAGGATTGCAATGAACTTCATAAGTTACAGACTCAGGGTCCTGCTGTCTGATTTCTCTAGCTGGACCCACAGAGGAGATAATGAACATTTCATCAGATCATCTCTATATACATATTTAAGCTATAATTAAACTTCCAACACTGTGAAGACATTGTGAAGCTTGCATTCACAGGCTCATATCCATCAAAAGTATTATCTCCTACTCTTCACACACCTCTTCCTTTGTTTAGACACATGTAGTGACTTTAATTGGAGAATCACATGCTAATTTCCAGAAGTCACTCCAGCTTTGACAAGTGTTGGTATTACAGAATTCTGGTCTCAGGTTTTGCATAATAAAATACTTAGATTTTAGCTATATTTCTGACTACAGTTTTTATTTTCATATGCTAATATTCTTTCCAGATTGCAAGCTAGGCTCTGAAATGAAAGAAGTTAAGCTTTAGTTAACTAAACATAAATATGTCGACTGTGAATCTTAAAAGTAATAAAATATAATTAGCATAACCTCTAATATAGTGTCAAAATTACCCTGAACTCAAGAAAAACAAGATCAAGAAGTTCACTGTAAAGGTTAGAATCAAAAAAGGAAAAAGGCATGCTGACAAAAGAAACAACTCAGACAGAGACACTTATTTCTCTAGTATTGCTAAGCTATCCATCTTACAGAAAAATAAATTTTTTTATCCTATACTGACTCATCCTTACTGAGACACAGATAGTTTCAATTTTATTACAAGTGCACAGACACTTTATGAGTGCAAGACTGGAACTTCTCGAGCAGCAACATCATTTGAGTAAATTCATGTTACCCAGGATGCCTCTTGCTCCCATATTAAAGTATACACATATTACAGAAAGAGCTATGATCTTTCTTTAATTCTGCAGTTTAGTGCCAATGGCAAAGAGATCCACAGTGATATGGTATCTTAAAGAAACAGGATTATTGCATCTAAATAACCTTCCTTTCTTCAAAAATGTGTCAGTAAGGTTTCTGCTCTAGCTGACTGGCAAGCACAGATCTCCCTGGATAGCAGACATCAAAAGCACCAGCCATATTAGCCAAAGTAATGATTTCCTGAGGTTGATACCTACCCCAAAATACACTGTAAGAGTGCTCAGTTTTGCAAAAGTCAGTGTTACTTTGTGCTGCAGGCTTAACAATTTATAAGATTCTGAGGCAGGCAGTAAGTGCTCATTTTGTGGGGCTGAAGAAAGTGTTGCAAGTTCCTGAGCGCTAATCAGTTTTTGAAGTAAAGTTGCCAACATGTTATAATCTAAAGAAACTGGAAATGATACAACCAACACCCATTATTTTCATCAGGTGGAGGTCTTTACCATGGCCTAGTAAGCACCATAAACAGTAAGCAAAACAATCACACTTACCAATTCCAATTATTTCTTGACCAAATAAATGAAAAGAAAATCTAAACCCAACCGAAAACAGCTGCTGTGACCTCTTGTTTATGTCTGAGAGTGGGTCCTGTCACAGAGGGGACTGAAATACCTTACTCCTAAATTCTACTGTGTGCCTTGTTTTATTCTATCATATTCAGTTACATATCAGTTTACATATAAGGTCAAAAAGTATAACAATTCTTCCTATTTGATACATTAAATAAAAAGGTCACTTGCAATACCCTAACCTCTCACAACTACTCAGTTATTTGAGGATTTGGTGTTGGCCTCCATGGTAGACAAGCTTACAAAAGATATTTCACTGACAGAATGCAGTAATTACAATGGGCTTGTATATAATTATACTGGTTTTGGCTGGGATAGAGTTAACTTTCTTCACAGTTACTAGTATGGGGCTGCATTTTGGATTTGTGCTGGTAACAGTGTTGATAACACAGGGATGGTTTTTTTAGCTGTTGCTGAGCAGTACTTGCACAGCGTCAAGACCTTTTTTGCTCCTCGAGACTGCCCCAACAATGAGCAGGCTGGAGTGCACAGGACATTGGGAGGGGACGCCACTGGGACAACTGACCCAAACTGACCAAAGGGATATTCCATACCATATGTCGTCTGCTCAGCAATAAAAGCTGCAGGGAGGAAGGAGGAAGGGGGTCGTTTGTTCGGAATGATGGTGTTTTGGTGTTTGTCTTCCCAAGTAACCACTATGTGTGATGGACCCCTGCTTTCCTGGAGATGGCTGAACACCTGCCTGCCCATGGGAAGTAGGGAATGAATGCCTTGTTTTGCTTTGCTTGCATGCGTGGCTCTTGCTTTGCCTTTTAACCTGTCTTTATCTCAACCCACCAGCTTTCTCACTTTTACCCTTCTGATTCTCCACCCCATCCTGCTCGGGGGAGTGAGCACACAGCTGCATGGGGCTCAGCTGCCTACTGGTGTTAAACCATGACAATAAGCTATTCATAAATTTTTTTTAAAATGCTGGCAGGGTGCTGTGGACTGTAAACATGCAAAATCTGTTATTTCCCCTAGTAGCAATTTCTAGAGTTTGATATTTTCTTGACAAAGGCGGGTTGACATGTGGCATAAGATTCTTAGATATGTACAGATAAGAACCATCTTTGGCAAATAGGCTTTCACTGAGGAGCATTGAGTAACAGCTCTTATAAATACTGCATCTGTGCTGGTGTGAAGAGTAGCTCTTGTAGTTCACAGTCATATTTGGAAGCATAGGGAAAGACTGTCACATCATTCTACAAGCACACAATTATCTAGCAGACACAGATGGCCCATCTCTTTGACGGACCTAACGCTACTGCCAGGAACTTTGTGAAGTCTAAATTCCACTGTTACTCCAATAAACATAATCCTCCTCTAAAAACGATCAGGGAGTATTTTGTGTTCACAGTACTTCCTGCGATATGAATGGATCAGTGTATGGAAACAGACATCCTGCAGTAAGAGAACCACAGTATCTTAATTAAAAGACCAAATGGTTGTAGAAGAGAAACAGCACTAACCTGAGATGGTACATGTATCTTTAGATAACAGACACCCTTCTAAAACCCTAATTTCTTTAAAAATTAAGAAATTCTGTAACTAGAAACTTCTCTTCAGCTCTGTAGTTGCTCCTTTACTGCTCTTAGGTAAATTAATAAGGCCAACTCTATAGTAAATTCTCAATGGAATGATCCTTGAAAAGAAATGGGAAATGGGAGTTAGATGAGACAGTCCCTGGCAGTGGTTTTGCTGGATGAGAAATTAACAACTACAGAAATGAGGTTGCCAAGGACATGAGTTTGCACGTACATCTCAACCATTAGCATTAGTCTTGCTGCCTTGAAGGAAGCATCAGTGAGCAGGACAGGTTTACAGCCACTACTGTACATCAGGTACTTTCTAACATGAACTCTCTGGAATACCAAAAGAGTGCATGCTGTCCCAGCTCAGGTAGTACACAGCACAACTTGAATTATGGAACTGGCATATAAATTCCTAGTGAATCTAGGTAGTTCTGAATGAACAGGATGGACCAAATTTGATGACTTACTACGAAATGTATACACTTCGTAACTGCCATGCGCAGTTTTTTAAATACCTGACATTTGAAGAACAGTTGCTGTCACATGCTGCAGTACAGAAACATCTGTTACTGTCAGTAAGGTTATCTCAAAAATTTACTGATGTCTTTCAATTATGCCTGTAAGCTTTCCTCATCTCAAGTGAAAAAGAGCCACTGTGTCACTTGCTACTTTGCCAAATAAAACCTGGCAACTAGCCACAGGCATAGGCAGCAAAGTCAAGGGCAACCTCCTACCAAATATGAAATATTTGGTTTTCTTGTTCTTTGGCATAGTTATTTTTGGTGCTGACTCTTTGTCTGTATGTTCAGTGACAGAGAGACTTGTCAGTGACTGGCTATTAGTGGTGTTCCACTGTTACTAAAGCTCTACTTGATAATTCAGGGGTTAATAACCTGACAAGAGGTTACAGCGAAGAAACTGCAACGTAAGACATTGCCATACAGAAGCTACCTTGCAATCCAATAAAGTTACAGTAATTTTGATTGTTTGCTAAAATAAAGAAAGACAAGGTATTTTGATAAGTTCAAAAGTATGTGGTGTTGGCTAGAATTGTTCTGGTTACATACAAGTTCAAAATTAAGTTATAATTCTAACATAAATATGGCACTATGATAAGTGCTGATGTTCAGTGCAAGTAATCTGTGCATCTTATAAGAATGATAGCAAAAAGTTCTGTCAAAGGGATTAAAAATTCCTTTGTAAGGTCAAAGTAAAGTAAGGCCTAAGTAAACTAAGGTCAAAATGGAATGCTTCAGGAGTCGATTCATGGAACTGTCCATCTGGATATATTTCCGGACATCATCCCTCCCTAACGCAAGCTAAGACAAACAAGGCAAGCACTTCTTTTATGTATAATTCTATTACTTTGAATTTTACAAAAATCAGAATTTAAAATTATTTCTAAAAGCAAATTTTCTATAGTGAGATTGTCATTATTAAAACTAACAGGACATTATAATACCATATTGAATAGCTCTTACTTGTATTGACTCAATAGCATCTCAGCATATTTAATTTTATCATGCATAGATTTTATCTTCGTTTCAGATTCCTCATCAATTCTTTTCACTGTTTTTTGGATTTCCATGAGTTCACAACAAACATCACTGTATATTTTTGATGTCTAAGAAAATAAAACAAGTTTTCTGAAAGATGTTATATAAAGATCATACATAATGTTTAAAATAAAAAATAATTTCAAGATTTCTCTGATTCTTTGCAGTTTAAAAGTTGAAGTTTAAAGTTGAAGTAGTACTTTGTGACATCATACAACTTAATAACAAATTCTGCACGGTCTGCAATAGACCTAGCGGAAGACAACAGAATGTGTGCTGTAAAACTGCATAACATAAAGAAATGTTAGCAAGACGACTTTCACACTGTTACAAAACTTTGAAGTTACTGTGAAAAGGTGGCTACTTCCATGGGAAGATAGTGACCTCTGGAGCAGAAAGAAAGAAATCATGTTAAAAGAAGCCACTGAGATTTCACTCAGTACAGAATCATTACTTAAACATCCCTTACAGGATGTGCAAGCTGGGCAGTCACCTCTGTAAAAGAGGGGCCTGAGACAATGCAGACAATGAACACAATTTTCAATGGTATAAATAGTATTGGGACACTCAGTTCCTAACAACTGTCAAACAGAGACATCCATATCTCTACTGTCTCTGCTTTTTAAACTACTCTAACTATGAACAAATAACATGATATAAAATCTTTATTATAATCTAGCCCTTCGCTGCTCAAACTAGTTCTCTGGATATTAAAAGCTAGAGATTCAAAATTAAATAATTGTTTTAATTGCAAAGAAAATTAAGTATCAGCTGCTTTTCTAAGGCCGTGGGAGGAAAAAACAAACCTGAGTAATGAACAGCATATAAATTAGAGCACAATAAAAGTCAAATATTTTATTTGATGATTAGAAATTTTGTTGAAACGAAATATATAAATGTTACAGTAACACCAAATCGATCTTCTTATGACATGTAGTGTTGCATTTCAGAAAGAAAGAAAGAAAAAAACCTGTGAAAAAAAGTACTTATTTAAAATAGTCTTTAGAAAAAAAATATTTTAAATCTAATTCCTCAGTTGTACTTTAGCACACCTCAATATTTCAACTGCATACAATATATTCTAAGACATTAACAAGGATACAAAATAAAAACAAAAATAACCAACTTGATTTTAATTAGCCAGTATTTTGAGCATATCTCATAACACTGATAGAACTGTGAGTTATTTCATAGGTCAGAACTAATTAATGATAATTCTCATATTACTTATGTATTAGGCAATTAACTTTTTTTAATTTTAGAAATATTTTGACATGAATGTTGAGTCCTCAAAATATGAGAAGCTCAAAATAAAACAAATTAAAATAAATAATATTTATTAAGAATCATCCACAAACAGAAAACCATTTTTAGACTGTAAATACCTTGAAAAAGAGATTAATCTCTGGATTTGTATTTAAAAGTTACTATAGAAAATATATAGAAGACATAATAATTAGTACTAAAATCTGTACTTGAAGTAGTACCTCCCTTTTTAGACATGAATTTTAAGCTACCTACAACTTTACTCCACTTCGGTTATTCAGCCTGATGTTATTCACATTAGGCATTTATTATCAAAAAATAATAAATTATTATCAATAAATACTATCAACAAATAAATTAGGAAAAATGTACATCAGCATCTAAAACTAATTAAATCTTACAAACATTTTTTGACAGCTAACATCTCCATATTCTGGAACAAACACTGATGTCTGTGAGAAATCTGAGAAGAATCTATGCAAATATCAGCTATGTGCCTTCTACACTTCCTGTGAAAAATCCCACATGAAATCCACTTACAAAGTTAGAATTACATTCCATATATGCTTAAGAGACATTTATTAAAGGCTGACAGCATTATCCTCCCTGAATTCTGTCCGCACTGAATGCCTGTATGTAGCAGTACCAGCACATAATTCGCAGTCTTTCTGTACAAAATTTAAAACAGAGTTTGGCACTTCCAGAAGAAGTTCTCTAGAAGGGTACACACATATGTAATGGAAAGGTTCTAAAAGAATCTTTGTTTGAATTTACCTTTTCATAAGCCAGTAACACATCCTTCACAGCTTCACCCTCTAGATTCAGCTTTTCTTCCAGCAGAGGGCTGTGTTTCTTCATGAAGTCTATGTCCTCCTGAATCTTTCTGTTGACTGTTTCAGTCTTAAATATTTTGTTTTGTACCTGTTGCAGCTGATGGCTTTTACAATCAAAATGCCATTGTAGCTCCAAGGTATCTTGAACACACATTTCATATTCTGTTAAAAAGATAACTAGCGTAAGAAAATGAGAGTATCTGAGTGACACCATGAATATCTAGGGAGATTAGGAGATATGTTGTCATAATACTAAGTTCAAAAATTACAAAATTTTGCTGGAAACTACTTTGAAGGCCAAAAGAGGACACTGGTTACAAAAGACATCACCAAATATTGCATTAGCAGTGGAACCGGTTTTAAACTCAATAATCCTAGTATGTAATTCAAGCAAATCTTCAAAGTGAGGGGTGGGGTGGTTTTTATGAGGAAAATTAAAACATCTAGCCTTAAGACATATGTAGAGGATGCTATTATAAACAAGAACAGCTCTCCTGAGCTTCTAGTCTCCAGCAACAGACATATGAAGATGCAGAGGAAGAACAGGGCAAGTATAAAACTGACATCCTCTTAAAAGGCCAACTATTTTCAGTTCAGGGACACTTCCTGAACTAAATGTGGCTTCAAGAAAGCTAAACTAAAGATTCAAACTCAAAGCCAACAAACAAAACATATTCATATTGCCACACAGAAGTATGTCAGTCTTAGTTCAGTTTGCTGCATTTACTTCTCTGACCTTGGCTTAAATTTCGTATGGGTCTTCACAACAAAATATGTGACTGGACCACTGGTTGCTGAATGACAACATATATTTTATTCTGCTCAGGAAAAAAAAAAAGCTTATTAGAGATTGTGTCCTGCAGCAGCTGATGTTCTATATGGAAAAATTATTGGTATGAAACTAGGGAAAGTCAAGTAAGATTATCAGATAAGAAAAAAAATCAGAAAATGTTTCAAGAGCAGTAAACTTTGCCATAAATTTGAGAGAGAGAAGCACATGCCACTGAGAAAAAAAGGCTTTCTAGCTCTGAGAACTAGCTGTGGAATATTCAATACAATCCCTTAATAGTCAATAAATTTTCCTGTGTTAACAAGATATAAACCACAACTTTACAAAATTATTTCATTGCTACTAAAAGTTAAAGAGATGTTGTATGAATAAGTGGTTTTTCTACATCATACAAAGTGATACCTAACATCAGGATGAAAAAATGTGTTTTACATTGGATTTTTGTTATATTTCAGAGAAGGTAATTTCTGAAGACAGGTTGTGTCGCTGCAATTACCTGAGTGTGCTATAGGACATAGATGCAGCAGGAGCTAGCAATAATAGATATCAGGGGAAATCTGAAGAAATAAGAGGATTCGGTGTCTACTCTGAAGGGGTTATGAAAACTCTTCATTAAGAATCTCCTGGGTTTGTCATACTTAGATTAGGGATAATTGTAACATCCCTGAGGGTCTTTTCCCTTTATCCCCAATTCCATTTTAGCATAATTTTTGTCTCATAGATAATACTATGGAAAGTTATAATCCTGAAAATTACAAATTTACTCCAAGGACACAATGTCATATTGACATAGCCCACTGATAAATCGAAGGAGAATAATTGGTTAATTTTCATAGCCAAACTTCATGCTGGTTTAATTTGTGCTTTTTTAAAATACTGTACTATTGCATATATTGGCAGAATTGAAAATGTATTAATTGTATTCCACTATTCCAAACTTTTGATATTTATAGAGAATGCTAAACAGTAAAGTGAAAGCAACAGGAATGTAACAAAAATGATTCACAGCTGCATCACTGTAGGTAAGTACGTCAAAAAGTAAAAAGTAACATCTCTGCAGCTCAAATCACGAACTACTGTGCTGAAGAATGAAGATTATATTATCAACCTTCTCTTCTTGCAGTTCTTTGCTTCTGTAAAACTGACCTTTCCATTGCCACAGGATTTTCTCCTGAAAGCAGTTTCTAATCTATCAATGAATTTCAATTGCAATTCTTTATTTAATCTCCTCCTCTGTTTTCAGGGCATCACAAACTGTCCATCAGAGGCAATTGCTTTTAAGGAAAGCAATCTCTGCAAACCAGTAGCACCTTAACACACGTTTATACTTTCCGAGTCAAGAGTTAGTCATTGGCTAAAACAAACAAATAAACAAACAAACAAACAAACATTGTTCTCATGTATTGTTAGGGATGTACACTATGTGACATTTTGCCTTTGGAGGGTGGGGGTGGGAGGGAGAGGGAGAGAGAGAGAAGAAAAAAGCATTTGGGACTAAACCACTCCTGGCTTGCCTCCATTACACACTGATTTTCACTCAGTGTTTACCCATCAATAAACACAGTTATGGAAGACCCTTGCACTGTCACCACACTCTGGATTGTGAGGTATCTCAGGATGATGTGCACCAGAATAAGCACTAGAGTACTAACTGTGATTTTACATTTGGGAGCCTACTGTTATGAATTATGCAACTTTGCTGAAAGTCTAGGTTCAGACAGTACCTGCCTCTGACTGTGAGTCAGAAAACAAACAGCAAACAGCTGCTAAGTAGCTGCTTTTTTCTTTTTTCTTTAATTCTATTGTGTAGATGCCAGTTCATCGCAAAAGGTAATAGCAAACATCTTGGAATCTGGGATCTCAAGGAGAGCTATCAACGGTTATGTCAAACAATTCCTACTAAATATATAAGTACTTTATTCAAGTTTATCACATTTTAATTTTTCTCAAAAAAAATTTATTTATTTTATTTGTGGTTTAATCTATGGTTTAACTCAAATGCATTATTTCTAATTTTGTTTCAGCTTCTCATTCCTTGCCCCAAACAGTATTTATTATCATCTTAAGAGCATCTTGTCTACTTTTATGCTATTTCTCAAACAGTGCTGAACATTCCACAGCACTTTCCATATTTTTTTTCTGGATATATATTCAAACATACCAAATTCAGAAGAGTAAATATTGTACTCCTATTACAGTAAATAAACACAACTATAGTCATATCATAATTCTTATTCTTGGTAATAAACTGACTGAAAAATAACAAATATTCTTAGTTTCAATTCCAATACCTTTTTGAACGGCTGCAGGGAGCTGCTGAAGTCTCCAAAGTGACATACGATCAATTTTCATGACAAGCTTTTTCCTTCGCTGTTTCTCCAACTCTAAAGCTTTTTCTGCTTCCTCACAATCAGCTTCCAGCCGCTTAATTAGCTCAGTAACTTCCAATAGCAAAGCCTCTGTTTCCTGCTTCAAGGTTAATGTCTTGCCATCTTTAAAAATACATAAAAAAATATTTTTTATGAAAGCTTAATCATATACTCTTTATTTGAGCTTCATTCTCAACAGAAAGTTGGCCCGTTCACATGTATCACAGTAAGCACAATTGGTTACATTGCTGTCTTTAGAAATACATTATTTCTTATGAAGGCTTAAACATATGTTCTTTATTCCAGCTTCTTTCTCAAAACAAAGCGAGCCTCTTCACATCTATCAGGGCAAGCATAACTAGTTATAAAAAAAACTTTCATGTTCAATAGCGTTTTCCTCCAGCTATTTCCAATGCAGAGTGCAACAAAACTGTATTAATATAGATGGTACAAAATTCTCATCTTTGCCTTGTTTCTTGGGTAAGTAATCATCCAAATAATAGTACAAGTTCCTAATCATCTCAACTTTTTAAAGAATACTTATTTCATTTTATTTTCCTAAATAAGTATCAATTACTTCATTGAAGTCTTTGGAGTCCTAAGAATACTCAGTGTAACATCTCAACAGCACTGTTTTACTCATGATATACACAGATCATCAACATTTCATTCTGTGAAATTTGGCTATCAAAAATGTGTCAGTTTCAATGAAAGATTCTTTGAGGTCATCATCCATTGTCCTAATCTATAAAGACTGGAATTATATATGCTACAGAGTCCAAGTCATTTCCATTTTGATTCCACAGTCAATAATTCCCTAAATTATTTTGACTAAAAACTGCCAAGCATTGAAAAGAAGGACAACTACTTAAAATTTGGCTTCACTGCCATCAACAGAAATTTTATCACACCATTTACTGCAGACAGGATCACCTCAGGCTAGCAATACTTAAAAAGTTGCACAGTGGCTTAAAAAAAATGCACATGATCTCTTCAATATTATTCAAAAATACATTATCTGAATAAAGATGTGAACTGTAGAAAACAGAACTTTACCTTGGGAGTACATTATGAATACCCTATAACAGTGATGCAGTTATTTGTTTTACAGAAACTAAATGAAAAAAACACGTAGAATTTCCAACAACCAACATAACTAGCTCAGCTGGTTCAAATCCTAGATGGGTTAAACTATAGTATGAATCTAAATACAGAAATGTAAATTATCTTCTTGGAAACAGGATGATTTAATAGTACTTAATGTAACATTTAAAATGTATGTGTCTTTCAGCTTGACAGGTGGTACACGCAGATTTCAAAGGATACTCACATCTTTCATATAAGACAGAGCATGCAACAAGCAACTACTATTATGAATGCAAAGCATATATTAAATGAGGATAAGTAACTTTTACCACTCAGACTGAGTATTATGAAATAATTTTTACCTTCACAAGATATATCAGCTTCTTTAAAATCCAACTTAGTGGATAATGGTAACCAGCTATCTTCAATAGATTCAGTGCTGGCCTGTTTTGTTACCCTGTAGATAAAAAATACTGCCACTAAAAAATTTTAGACTGAATTTAAATTAGCATTGTTAAGTAAATATTACTTTCACTAAGTCACTATTTCCTCTCCTGAATTTTACACATTTAAATGCTGGCTACTTAAACGAGATAATTGTTAAAAAACACTGCAAGTCATACAGAAGAAATATTAACTGTAAAATTCCCATATAGGTGCTCTTCTCACAATTCTTTGCAGAAATACAAGAAGCAGATTTCTTTATATCTTGTACTTACACAGATCTTCAATTTTTGTCCTCATACCCAAGGAGGTGCCAAAGAGAAACCGTTACAGGAAAGCTGTTATTCTTTCCAACTTCTGAATATACAGGAGCAATATATGCTATACTTTTCAGACTCTTCTAAGTGGCAGAAGCATTTAGTGCTGAATCTGTGCAGACACAGATACATTGCCACTGCAGGTCAGGTGTAGTTTCAGTTTTACCCATTTAAGGGAAGTCATGACTTGAGGGTCAACAATGAAGAAAAAATATTTTTTTTAGAGATACGAAGGAAAAACTATCAAAGCACAAAGCTTAATCAGTTTCCAACACAACAGCTTTTGACATCTAGGGGACTCAAAAGCAAACATGAGGAGGGCTTTGTTAAAATGAGATTAGGACAAATTTAACCTGCAAGTGAGAGGGTGAAAGGAGTAACACCAGTAGTCAAAGAACACCACAAGCAAATTATAGCCCTTATGTTAAATTAAGAGGCTCATTAGCCTACTGGAGTTGAGAACAAGGGGAGTAAAGAACCACTATCCACTTATGCCCACATGTGTGGCTTAAAGAGCACATACAGGTTCTTCATATGAGCTAAAATGAAATAAAATCTGCAGTCACAGCATTACATCGGACATTTATGCACATATATTTGAAAGAACTCCACAAAAAAGTTCCTTTTCCATGAAGAAATAACAACCAAAAAGCCTATGCCAAAAACAGACCAAAAGAAATACTATTGAGGCCTTCCTAGATCAAGAGAAAATACATTTAAATTACAGGGAATAGAACAAAAAATTCTGTGCAGTAATGGAAAACAGTAAGACATTGGACAGGAAAACTGGGACCTGGTGATGGAAGAGATATCAAATGAGATACAGAAGCAGGAGTTTGATAAACAGGAGTTGGATAAGTAGGCAAACACAAAATAACTCAATAGGTGTATCTGACATGAAGTAAAAATACACAGGAAAATAGAGGGCTTGTTGAGAAAAACAGCCAGGACAACAAGCTCAGTGCATGAGGTACATTCTCCTCTTCAAACTCCTCTTTCAATCATTGTAACTAGAACTACATCATAAAGTAGTCTGCATCATGAATAATACAATTTAAAGTCACACATTTGGACTTATTTTGCGTACTTTCTAAGTACTTGGCTTTGAAATACATTTGTACTGTATTGTATTATATCCTAGGTTAGGAAAAGTCTGAGTTCTTTAGTGTATTTCAAAATACATGCAGCCGATATGTAAAATTTAGAAAAAATCTGCATGAGTTTTATGTTTTAAAATTACATTTTAAATTTACATTTTAAAATTACATTTTAAATTTATAACCTTTAACAACTCTGTATGTATTCTAGATATCTCCAGTGCAAACATATCTAGAAAAAACAATTCTTTGACTTGTTATTTTTAATTTAGGAATTATGTTCTGGTTTGATTTTTACAATAATCCTCTCTTGCTCTCTAACTTTAAAGATACTTAGTTTCAAATACAATTTTATCACTCAAACACACAAAATTTTTTTGAATGAAACATAAGTAGCTGGCAAACTACACTGAAAACATAAAAATCATGCATTTAATAAGAATCTTAACAGTATGCGCAATAGGAAAACCAGGAAAGAAAAAAAAAAAGAAAAAAATCTTGGTTTTTTCCTCATCTTATTAGAGCACGTGATCCATAAAAGGCCATTTCATTCAAACTTTTTTCCTACTCCCTTTTTTAATTAATTGTCCTCTCCCTGAATCTAGCCAAGCTGAATTGAGAGTAAATTTGACCCTCTATGCAAATTCAGAAAATTGTACACAGTATTCCTAAGAACTTCACAAAGATCAGAGTAAGTATACAAGAAACATTCAGAATGCTTTTACAACATGTTCCAATGCAAAACAAAGCAACAAGAACTTAAAATAAGGTTCCTTACTCATATTTAGGTACCTGACAATTGGTATAATTGGCACAATTTCAGAAGTGTCAATAACTGAACAACCGTTACCAACAGAAATCGATCACTTAGGTGGGTCCTGAGACATGCGATCATCTTGAATCTTTGAAAATTAAAACACTGAGTAGGATAGGAAAGATATGAGAAATTCTCCATAAACACTTTTGGTCTTCTGAAGTAACTAGATCATGCAGACACTAAGAATGCTTACTTTAAATGCATTCTACATTACAGAAGAACCTGGTAAACTCTATAGTTCACTGAGCAGACTTTATAGCCAGACTAAAATCTCAGCAAATAATTACCTAACATTAAAACAAATGCATTATTTTATATGATTTTGTATGTATGAATCTTACCATGGTATTTTCTCCTCCTTCAACACATAACCATACTGCAAAAGCAAAACATAAACTCCATTATACATCTCAGATGTTATACACTTCTTCGGTTTCCTAACAACAAGCATAATAGCCCACTGAATTTAGTATCATAATAGGATCTAATTATTGTACATGCAGATGAATTCTTTTTAACATATTAAAATAATTACAAAGTTTTAGAATTCCTAAAAACTGTGCATCTCCAAACAGTTTGTAATAAAACTCAGCTTTTGTACATAAATGTTACGTATTACTCAATTTTGTAGAATGTTTTTTAAAAATCCCTTGATATTGTTAATTCTATTTTCACTCTTAACCTCTGTACTTTGTTTTTAATCTCAAAACTACAGCAGAAATTCTGTCTGAACTTCACATGCTTTTTCTTCATCAGGGCTATGTTTACAACAGTAAATTAAACACTGACAGAGAAGTTTTCTGGGCCCAGCAACTTGATTACCTATAGCATTAAATTGTTACTAAATCTTACTGGTAGAACCTGCGGTAAGGGACATTACCACATTCACAAATGATTCTCAAACTGTTTCCAAGCATAGTTCAGGAAGTGAAAAGGGTCAGGGACCATTCCTCAAAAGCAGTGTGCATAATGTCTATCCTGTTTTGGAGGGTAAGAATTGAACAGTATGGATATAAGGTTTTCCATGTCAAGTGGACACATTCTTGATAACACTTAACTTATAAGCAGAGTTGTAAATAATTTCATAGATAGGCAAATAAAATCCAAACTCCCTATATTTGTAGTATAGTCATTTCAGTATATATTCCTAATTCTACTTTTAAGAGCATTAACGAAGTACTCATACTACAGCAACACTACCTTTTCTCCTCTTAACTCATAGTTATAATGATGTCACCATCTAAAGGCCTCAGACTATTTTGAATCTCTCTGTATACCAAGTAACACAAACTTGTAAGAGATGTGGAAAATATGCACAAGACTTACACAAACATAAGCTACGTTAAAATGAATAAACATCTGGACATGTCAATGCTTATCCATCTAATTCATATATGTTGATGAAGAAATTAGGACATTAAAATCATTACACTATTCTCACATTATTTTAAATAAAGGTGAATGAGACAATACAAAATTTCCTATCAAATTATTGTCTATACTGTAAGGATGAAGTTATAACGGTAGTTCATGCACCTTGGATTCTTCTAGTATCTATGCTGCAGTTGCAGAAATCTCCCTGCAGAGTACTTAACAGCGTCTGTGGAATACTAATCTAAGATAGTGTTCCTGATGTGCTGCTGTGACAACATTATTGTCAGTATTGGAGATAAATTACTTAAAATAACTTGTCTGTGAAAGCAGCAAGCAAATCTTCTTACTGCAGTGTAGACATATGCAAAATTTATTAACATTTGGAAAACACTTCTCCAGCAAAATTGAATTATTTAAATTATACTAATCATGTTCTCAAAGAAGTTAATGGGAAGATTTTACTATATTTTAAAATGTTATATATTGCATTCTTTCTTCATCTACCTACCTGATTTTTTAGCTTCCCTTTATTCTTGTTTCTATTCACACAAAATCTATACAGGCTAGGAAAACATCATGTACTGCTAGAGAAAGAACCATAAAATTTTCAAATTCATGTCTCTCAATATGAAAGTAGAGAAATTTTTTAATCAAGGAATTCTTAAGTACTGTTCAGGAAAAAAAATTGCTTACTATCAATGACAGAAAATGGCACACAGCTCAATTTGTCTATCTGCTCAAGATTAGTATCAAAACTATTTTGCAAACAATTGATATAATTGAAGCAACTTGACTCTGTGCATCTGAATCATCATACATGAATTTACTAATCTTTACGATATATTGGTATTAATTATGATATTGTGGTACATCGATTTTAATAAGATAGTTTGATTTGCCAAAACTGTTAAGTAGAAGAAAAACATATCATGAACAGTAATTGAACCTGCTGGGTGCTATTTTGGAGAGTACATTAGACATGAAGTTAAGTTTTTATAAAAAAAAACGTAGTAATCCTATTTAAAAATATATTTGTTCCTATAAAGCTAAAAAGCCTTGGCCATTTTCTACCATAAATATACCTGTTGAAAGCATTTCTCCATCTTTAATTCTAACTCTTGAATGTGATGAATAGCTTTGTTAATACAGGGTAATGGAGTATTTACAAAAGCACAGCTACGCTGCCTTGTGGTGATCCACTTGTTCAGATCTGGAGAAAGAAAGAGAACACGGAAGGTTGCTAAACTTCACGTGTGGGCACATGTGAGGTTTTCTCATACCTGATTTTCTTCCTTTAATTTGGAACTTGGTAAGCTTTGGTCTTGAAATTAATTAAGAGAATGTAACAGCTACATCTATTACTATGCACACTTTGTACACAAAATGTTATTCCCTTTTGAATACAGTCACAAATACAAGGAGAGAGGTTAAAATATGTTTAAAGAATATGAAAGAATAATTTGAAGGAGATGTCATACGATAAAGGGAGCAAGGGTCAAAATACAATTTGCTATAACTAATTTTACATAATTAATCCCAAATGAAATGAGTTTGATGATTTTACACTAGCCCTCAGCAAGGATATTGTCCAAATAGTAAAATAATATCAAAACCCAAAAATGCAAAGGTGGCAGCTACTATAGAAATGCCCAGAGCAAAACAGAAAAGGTCACAGGACCTTAGAAGCAATCTTAGACTACTCTTACGTATATAATACTTAGTTCCAGCAAATGTTTGCTTCAACCTTATGAAGGGATGAAGTTCCAGAACAGTAGTTCCCATGCTGGGAATTTAAAGCTACATGACATAAATTAACTGTTTTATGAGAACACGAGGATTTCACAATTATGTTTTCTTTAAAGTCTGTTAGCCTTATAACCACATAAATAAATGATACTGTGGCACACTATCGAATGTTAACTATTCAATTAATACACGGAATGGGAATCTCACTGCAGAGGTCACTAATGAAAGGTGTCAGGAACCAGAACAAGACACTGAAACTTAGCAGTAGAGCTATTAAAAAGTCTAAGAAGCTGTCCTACAAACATGAAACATTAACCTAATTATGCTCAGGGGGATACAATGCTTTAATGTGCCTTGGAGATGAACCAAAAATAACAACAGTAATAGGGATTAAACTGTAAAATAGAACCAGATAACCTTCATATACAGTCTGTGGATTTAGTTTTGGGTTTTTTTTTTAAAAGACTAATCTCCTGGTGTCTTAATTAAAATGTCAACCTAAAACATTAAAAGTCTGTAGGCTACATAAGGCTCTTCTAAATTTATTTTATCATAAACAGCCTTACTGGGATGGAAAAGATGGTTTACAAGATTTTGTTTGAAAAGACAGCCCACTAAAATGGATAGCAAAACCTATTTCATAGGGTCTTGCTCTGCCTATTCCCAGAGCCAGAAACCTTCACAGTATGCCTACACAGCACAATCGTAACACAGCGTATATAGACTTTGTATCTTTCTTGTACTCTGAAGCACAACACAGAAGTTCAGATTTTGAGACCAACATTACTTTAATTTCCCCTAGTTGCTTCCACTGTTATTATTCTTACATTTTACTAAATTAACTTTGTTGTAAAAATTATGTTTCTTTTCTTTATATCACTAATGCAACTGACAATGCCACCATTTAAAAAAAAATCTGAAATTTTTGAACAACTTTAATAAAAAAAGTTTACTGTCTTACTGCTTTGGCCTTCCTTGGTAAATGCAAACGTTTATACATGCAAGTCTTCTAATCCCTTTGTAAAAGCAAGCTAGAAATACAACTCAGTGAGAAAGTGGTATTATTTATCATTTCCTTAAAATCTAAAAAATAAATTTAAATGACAAGTGAAATACAGTTGATTTTGTTTTCAAATAGAAAACTGAACTATCATTAGAGGATGGAGTGCCACCAATAAGTCAATGACTGACACTCAAAGTCTACAAATGCATCTTTTGTATGAAGGTTTTTCAAGCAGTGTGACAGAAGAACGAAGAAAGAGGACTAGTGTTATATAATATTACAGATACAAAATATAAAATAATTTCTTATATCTTGAATTTAAGCCCTTCATTAAACTATTTGAAAACTGTATAATAGAAGACGCATCTGACGTACCTTGGGATGGCTCATTACTGTCCTTAGAAGAGCAGGAAAATGACTGTGTTTCAAACATTATTGCTGGTAGTACTTTTCAGTCTAATGATTAGAAAAAAAAATAATACATATATGTATGTACATACACACATTTTAAAAAATCTCATTTTCATCAGCAAGAAAATAAATTCCATCAGTGATATATCTACAGTATTTTTAAATTTTAGCAAATCCATTTTCACTTTTCCTACTAAGAGAAAAACAGCAATTAAACAGATGGCAGTACAAATCACACAGTGGATCCTATTTAAGTAATGAAATTACAGTTAAAACGCAAATGAAAAACAAGACTACCGAATTTCAACCTATGCGGCCTGGCTTTTTAAATTATACAGGTTATTTTGGAGCCTATCATGACAGTCGTAACCAACACTAACTAGAAAAATGTGAAAAACAAAGTGGATAACTTATGAGATTAATTTTAATTAAACTAACAATGGAAGGGAGGTCCATAAACCTGGAGTCTGAAACATTGTTGTCTCAATGGGCAGAAGACACATATAAGAGGAAAATAATCCATTTGCATCTAAACTTGCAACTCAGATTTACTGCAATAAACAAACCCAAAATTATTTATTTATAATTTAAATAATTCAGAAAAACAATACTAGCCGAATATTAGGTAGTTAAGCCTCAGGACATCAAGCTGAGGTAATTTACCAAAATATTTTATTACCCTTAAAATTCATACATTTGACAAATTACTGCATTGCCATATGGAGATCCAGGTGGACACCTCCTCACCATCCCCCAAACTTGTGCAATTGGCATATTAGAACTCCACGGTAAATTGTGCCTTCCAACTACTATCAACCAACAAAAACAAATTAGTAAAAAAGAAAATAAACCCAACACCTATATTAGAGTCTTCATCAATATAAAATACTGGAAACAAATACTGCATGGAATGCTAAAATCTATGCTCTATATTCTTGTAAGTAGTACTATTAAAAAATAGAGGTACATTTATTCCAAATTCTCTGAAATGGAAAATACTTGCCTAAGAGTCCAACTGGATGGACAGACAGAAAAAACAAAGAGCAAGAGCAAAATATGCTCTTCACAATCTCCACACCTCAGATTATTGATCCACCAAACTCAAACTCAAGTCTGTTCCAAAGAGATGTTAGAAGAATGTAAGAGTTCCAAGCTGGCCAAAAGAAATGCTGAATCCACAGATGATCTTCTACATGAATTTCTATGCGCTGCAATGCAGACAGAGTTATTGCTCTGTTACCATAACAAACCAGTTGACTTGGAAACTCTGCACAATAGCAAGAAAACATTTCAAACTAAAGCTATGGGAACTATTTTTTTAAATTAAAAAAAGTTCATAGTACACATAGCAAAGTTTCAAGTCACCACATTTTCAACTTTGCAACTCTCCTTAGGAAATGTATGGAAAATGTATTATATGAGCCATTCTTGCATGCCATTTGCATGTTAATACCTATTTCACCCAAGTTTGGTGGCTTTTTCAATTTCCTGAAACACTTACTGCCAATGGCAGGACTCTGTGTTGTTCAAAGAAATATGCCAATTCGGCAAGCTGGAATTTTTAACTATATCTCTGACAGGATGTCAGCTTCTTGGACTCTGCAAAGTGATATTCTACTCTCCTACAGGCTCATCCTGACAGTCAGACCAGATGGACCATATTAGCTCCAACAAGGACTATAAAAGAATCTGAAACTCTTGGTAAGTCAAAGAAAATAAGCATTGACAGACAGAATAGCTCTAGAGAAAGGAGGAAAGAGGAGAAAAAAGCTTAAGAAACAGTTTCAATTGTTGTTGCTTATATAACCAGTAATACACCCAGAACAAGGTATGAACAGACTATTATCTGATATGCAGGCATGTTTTAAGAAAAAGGTGAGAACGTCACTTGCTGATAAGGAATCATATACACAACACAAAGGCACATTCCATTGTACATAACAACCCACTGAAAAAAAAAATATATTGGCCAAATCCACAGCTGATGACAAAAGTATCATTTCAATCTGAGGCTTAGGAAAAAAATTAGTCAGCACGTATCTCATTTAGTATCTGTTGAAAATCTTAGCCTCAATATGTACAAATATTAGACTATGTTCACAGCTGTCGCTATCAAAATACAAATAAAAAAACTTCTGTTATATTGTCTTATCCAGAAAAAATAAGCCAAATCCGGTGAGTTAGCACTCACAATTCTATAATATATACCTCTGACCCTCAGGAAGAGTTATTCTGCACAAACTGTTTTGCAGAATTCAAACTAACTTTCTCACTATGACAAAGATAGCCACTATGTTACTACATACACCTTTTAAAAGTATGGTATGCTACTCCATAAAGGAGGAAAAAAAAACCACTGTGAATTTTTATCGGGTACATACATATATATATTTATAAAAATATATATGCATTGTATATATATGACTAGAGCTAAAATAAACACACAGAACATTTTAATTACTTTATTGGTATTTCACCATAACAGAAATAATGTCAGCTGCTAAAAAAACCCACCAACATCTCTAATAGAACAATGAGGAACTAACATAATTTTTGTTAAAAGCAAAATCCTCAATAAATTTTTTTCAATGAAAGAGATCAAAATCCAGATTCTAGAATTTCTATCCATGTAACATAAGCTAGTACTACTATTTCTCATCATAAATGCCATTCCCCAGGCAGAGTCTTGGGATATTCATAAATATGCTTCATAAAAACCTTATTCTATAAGAACTTTTTTCTTAGCAACTCTTTTACTTCACCAAAACTCTAATTCCTTATTAAGTAAATTGAGTGTAAATTGAGATTATCTACCTCATAAGCACAACAGATAGGGCCAAATCACGGAAGAATTTCATTTAAAATGTTCTCATTGATTCCTGCTTCACTGTGACTATACCATTTGTGCTGGAATTTTTCCTCCTTCCCCAAAATGCAGTCAGCATAAATAAAAATTATAAACTAATCCATAGTTAAAAGCAGTCAACATTCCATGAACAGTCTTCATTTTATTCTATCACTTTCTGACCTCCAAGTGTTAACTTTCTACAAATACAGCATTTTACCATTTGGGTTTTGGGGTCCTAGAATTTCTTGCATAATTTCTGCCTGTCCTCAAGTGATGCAATGAATCCTTTTAACCACTGAAATGAAGCCCAAGTTTACTTCATAATACACAGGAAGGGATTAACCTCCCTGAAATTGTTCCCTCAAACTACAGTTAGTGCAGATGCTTCAAAATAGTACACAGCATTGTTTAAATAGCAGTTTGCAGCATGAAAATGTGTTATAGTGACAGTCAGGTCTCTACACTTGAAAACAAGTCTTCATGCAGAATTTTATAGACTGGCTAATATAAACTACCAAGTCTAATAAAAAGATTAGAATTATTATTAAAAGCAACAAAAGACAGAAAAAATTCCTTAGGTTCTTTGTTGTATTTTATTCCTTTCATAGGAACAACATCCCAAGAACTAGTCCATTATAACAGCCACTTCAAGCTTTAAGAAGGGAATTAAGATCAAATAACGTACTCTCACAAATTTCTAGTGGTATCCAAAACTAAAACTATTATAGCTGAAGTCTTACTACTATTATATAAATACCTGAAATAGTTTTGTATCAAAATCAATTTGATTTTTTTCCAGTATTCCACTATTCTTATGGTTCATTCCAGCTACATAGTCTGCAACTCAAATAAACTTAATCCCTATTCTTTTTCCACAGACCTTAGTGTAAGTATGATCTCTAAGCAAACAAAACAAACAAACCCACAGACAATTAAATAGGACGAAAAACAAGGACACTGGAAATCTGTAATAGGGAAGGAAATTAAATCCAGGTATTCTGTGCCATAGTCATGAATTATACACTTTGTCTTTATATTTTCTTGAGTTCCACCTTTCTGAAACTAATCAGAAAAGAGGAATTATATTTCTACCAAGTAGTATTGAGAAAATAAAAACCTTAAGAGCTGCTCATATTCTGTGACATGGGTTCACATAACTATCTCTGACTAAAGGTGCTACCTAATCTACTATTTCAGTGTCTCTCCTCACACACTCCAAGGCCAGAAACAGGAGAATTACCATTCTCTTCCTTAGTCCTGGGAGGTCAAAGAGACCTGACAGTAGTAGGAACAATCTCCCTGCTCAAGCAAAAAACTAATTCAATTCAATTGTTAGATCTGAGCACCTGAAATTCTATTACCACAAAAATCATCCAAATATGTTTTCAAGATGATTACTACCGATGTTCATGCTACTAAGCATGTTAGTCATTTGATCTGTCCCCTTACCCATAATTAAAATATCATGTACTAGAGCAATATTTTTGCAAAGATTATTAAATCTTAAACCTACCATCTTCCATTCTGTTGTATATGTCTAAATGGAATACAGTGAATATTGGTTACCATAGTAACCAAAGAACTGAAGAAATTTAGTTTTGGCATAATTGCTGCATATGTTCATACAAATCACATCTCTTATTCTAAGCATTAGAAATGAAGACACTTTTGAACTCCATTTTTTAAAAATAGAGTGATGAAGAAACAAAAAATTAGATCAAGTATTTATAGATGTAACACAACATATTCTTGTTTAATTCACTCGTTCACTTTTCTTTTATAATTAGAGTATATTTTCTTGCATTCTATTAAATCATTTAGTTAAATACTGTTTAAGTTTTTTTTTTACTTATTGATAATTAAGCCAGTTTGGGGTTTGTCATTACATTCAAAATACTATTTTAGAATAATAAATACATTATTAGTCAAACATCCAGAAATGGCTAAAGAAACTTCAGCAAAAATAAACACCCCCAACAGCCTCTGACAAATTTACTTTGTTTTTTCACTTGCAATGAGCTTTACATTTAATATGGATGAATTTGTTTCTTTAGTTTCAAGAAACAGTAGAAAAGGAAAAAGCGCTCTAGGCATGCTGACAGTCTTACAACAGCATAATTTTTGCAGTAGGATTAAAAAACACGCATTCAGCAAGAACAAATTAACTCAATTCAACCAGTCTGTGAATTAGCTATGAACTCCTCTCCACTTCTTTATCAGCTCACAGAATGAATCTGAAATGTCTCAAAAAACCTCAACCCCAAAACAAACCCACAACCTCACAGGTCTGGTGAACAGTAGACAGTTGGGTTTCTATCTTTTTATTTGAACACTAGAATTTTTTCATCCTTTCCCTTCTCTAGCTTTGTTTGCTCATTCAGTTCTGACTTGGCTGTTTCAGAGCTACCTTATACTTATCAAGTTAATTACCATCAGTACCTTTCATTTTAATGTTCAAAAATACAAACAAGCAGAATTTCAGAAAGAGTTTGATAATATGGAGCAGATAAACAGACAAATCATAGTTAAAAACAACACAGAGAGATCACCTGTACTTGAAAGCTTTAAGTCTTGGAAACTTAAAAGTCTTTTCTTAAACTGTCATTTACATTGCACAAAAACCTGTAATCAGCCAATACACTGCAACAAAGAAATGCAAAGTAAAAGTCCAAGAATTTGTTTAGCACACAGTATCACACTCCTAGCCTGAAGTACCAACAATACCATTTTTGGTTTACCTTATCTCTTCAGACCTTCCTGGTCTTAATGAACTTGTGGATCTGATCCACGCAAATTTTGAAGGATGTAACAGGTTCTCCAAAAATTAAGATAAAACAGGAATAATGGATGAATCAAAGATCATATTATTTTAAATCATCACATTTATTAAGTGATGGTCTCACTGATGCTGCAAAGAACAGAGGAAAAAATGCTAAAAACATTCTACAGCCAAAAAACCCACCCTGGCATTCCCATGACATTAGAATCAGTAAAGTCTGGTTTTCCATAGATTTTTGTGCAATATTCCCTCACAGAAGCCCAGCTCCCCTCGGTGTCACTGAGCCTGACCAACACAGCTTCTTTTGGTACTCCTTTCTGGAACTCCTCTCTTTCAGATAAGGAAATAATTTGGGTCTTTCTTCCCGTTACTTAGCTGCCAATTTTCATGAAACTTGGAAGAACGTAACATCTTTGAGACTCCTACCCATCTGTCAAATCTGGTAGGAACAGACAAAAGCTACTGGAGGACAGGCACTGGCAGATCACATACAGCAATAGCGTACACTTTGTTTTCTTAGATATATCAAAAAAAAACCCCACTTTAATTTGCGGCTACCTAAAGTGACTGCCTTCACTTATTTCATAATCTTTCCATCAAACTATATATTGTAGGGATCTCAAATTTCACTATTTTAGAAGTAACGCAGATAAAGGAGAAAAAGATGACATCTTGCATATGCTAAAAAATAAAGAACAACAGAGAAAAAAGACAAAAACAAGTGAAAGAACAAAGCATGAGGGTGCTGGCAATGGAAAACAAAGCAGGTGGGGTAGGGCATTCAAGAAATGAAAGGTACCTGCAAGACAAAGCTGGAAAACATATTACACAGTAGGGATAGGGAGTTAGTAAAAAAGATACAAAGATGACAAAGTAAATGAGAGCTAAAGGGGGAAAAAAAAAGACTGACAAAGCCTCGCTGCCAAAACTGGAATGGGACTATATAAGTGAAAATGACAGAGGATCTGTAAAAGAAAAAAAAAAAGACTATTTAATTAAGCACTTAGAAAGTTCCATGATAGAACAGAAGGGGTCCAACTAGGTAGAAACTTTATTTTCTCTTTAGTAATGACAGAAGCGTAGTAGAATGTGAAAACAGATTCCACTTGCAAAATAATGCCTCCACGGATTGAAAGATTCAAGGCAATTGCAACTAAATGTAAACCATTTCTGACAGATGCTTGTCAAATCTGTTTTAAATCTTTTAGTGACAGTTTCTACCAGATGTCTAAGCAAACAAGCCAAACTTAACCATGTTTGCCATTAGTTAGCCATCCTAATGTATAATATAATCTCCTTGTCATATCTATATGGACACAGAAAATAACAGATTGCCTTCATCTTGTAAACAACTTCTTAAACATTTAAGAACTGCTATCCCTTTCCTTCTTTACACTAAACAGACCAAATTCTTTACGCACACCCCACCCAGAGATACACTTTCCAACCGTTTTTCCCCTCTCTTCCTCCAAATTCTCCCAGTTAGTCCAGGTCTTTCCAGGCATATATCCTAAAAGGCCCCAGCCTTCCAGCTGATGCCTCACCAGTACTAAGAAGAACGGAAATATTATGCAATGCTTTTGGTTTCATACCCTGATACAACCCTTGCTACTATCACAACAGCATGATACTGGTTTTCCTGTTTAGCACTTCAACCTACAAGTCTTTTGCTATCTGACCTAGTATTTTTTTTTCTCCTCTCTACACATTATTTCTGCTTACGGATAGTACTTTGTACTTTTTCTTACCGATTTACATCCTATTCTCTGACTCCTCAAGATCATTTCAAATTCTAAATGATCCTGTCCTCCAGAGTGTTTCAGTTCCTCCCAGCAAGAGAGTGTATCCAAACTGAGAAAGAATCATGTAGTAAGCCCTTGCCGCCAGTAATATTCAGAGAGTACCTCCATTGTTCTACAGTGCCATGAATAAGGCATGGTTTCTGCCTAACATGATGATACTATGCTCTTGCAAAGAGAAAAAATGGAGAAATAAACAGTTTAAAATGCTGAGCCATCTCTATTTGATTTCCCATTTTAAGCTGTATTTTATTACTTTATGTTTCAGAGGGACTTGAAGTTAAATAGTAATTTTAGCCATTATGTATATTATATAAATAGTTCGGTTGCAAAGATTAGAGAAACAAAATCAGTTGAAAATTTGGCAGGATCATACAATCTATTTAAATTAAAAAGGAGAACACAACACACTACTAAATAATGTGAAATTGCATCTGTGTGTTTTCTAGTTTGAAGAGATCTTGCCAAATTCCAAATCGAGTGCTGAGTAACTATAAACACATTCATGTTGAGTTGGACTAAGATGTATTTTGTGGCACAGCGCAGATCTTAGGAGCTAATTAATTCTTGATGCTATATATGTCTTGTTTAAAAAGAAAATTAATAGAAAAAGATTTTTAAATTGTACAGTCTCAGACTGCTTTTTTCTAAGGATTCAGCTTTAAGGGAAAGACTAATCTATACAAGCCAATATAGCTACATTAAGAGTACATTCCTGTACCTGTTCTGCAGTATAACCTTAGAAGATGACAGCTCTCAGACCAAGCTCTTCATGACAGGAAAATAAAAAAAAAGAACAACAATAACAAAAAGACTAAAAAGGTAATGGTAACTACAATATCAACAATATCCCCAAGCTGACTGGAGCTGCTGCTTGCTTAGGCTAATTTTTTCTCACCATCTACCTTCCAAAGTGAGACATCCTAAACCATAAAACTTTTTATCTAGGAAATGTGACTATTACCTTTACTCAGTGTTTGTGCTCCGTGAATCAGTAATTCAGCTTACATTTTCAAACAAAGCTAAAAACACACAGTAAAATTAATACATAAATCATTTTAAAAAAACTTTATGTGATATTTTATTACATATTTGAGCAAAAAGAATGCAGGAAAGGTTTTGGTTTGGGTTTTTTTGGTAGATTTACCCTGTCTCTAAATTTCTGCTTCACCACAGCATTGTTCTCAATACATAATAGTTCACACCATGTACACAGTTCAAAGGTCATATAAACACCCTTTTTTTTTGCTAGAGAGAGAGTTTAATTTCTTATCCGTATGCACAGACTGGCATAATCATTAGCGCCTTTACTCTCCTTAATGATGAGCAGCTATGCCAGACACAAAGCGCACAAAGCCCTTTTAGATGCCTAATATCAGGAGAATTACTGTAATGCATTCTCTACCTCATCACAGTTCATGGCACAAGTTTGGTGTATAGACAAGTCCTTTGAAGTTAAATAGGAAGAGCCTAAATGATCCAGATTTTCTCAGTATTCACTGTTAAGCTGTTTCTTGTTTACACTGTGAAGGCAATTGAGATAGAAAACCAGAAAAGTTCTGTAAATTATTTAATGTCCAACTTTGAGATACAGAATTCAAAATCAATTAAAATCATTTTGCCTACATACTATGTAAACTCAATGGTTTCATGCTGCAGTTATTACAAAGATCATAACAGCATACAAAATCAGGAACCCTACAGAAAGCTGGGATAAGTAGACTCCTCTGTATTAGCAGATTTTATCACTTTACAAATAATGAACGTTTTTAACCATTTGATTTCTATTCCAAATTGCTTTTAACATCCAGTGTAATGCTTCAGCAGCCATCTTGTAAATAACACAGAAAATAATTTTACTGTCATTCAGGTCAGTTTCACTAGAACTTCTACAGGATCTTAAAACATCATAGCAAATACTTTGGGCCACTATTGCAGTATTAACTTTTTAAGTTAGTGCGGATAGCAATCTTCCAAATGGTAATTTCATGCAAAACTGCATCAAGTACTGAAAAAGGAATAGGAAATTTCTGTCTTACAGTGTTGTGGTTTAACCCAGCAGGCAGATGAACACCAGACAGCCGCTCGCTCACTCAGTGGGATGGGGGAGAGAATTGGGAAAAAAGTAAACCCCATGGGTTGAGATAAAGACAGCTTAATAAAACAGCAGAGGAAAAGAATAACAAAACCAGCAATTATAATAATAGTGATAAGAGAATATACAGACTATAGAGAACAAGTGATGCTCAATGCAATTGCTCACTACCTGTCAACCGATGCCCAGCCTGTCCTGAGCAGTGATCAGTGCCCCCCGGCAACTCCCCCCGAGCATGCCGTGACATGGTCTGGAATAGCCCTTTGGCCAGTTGGGGTCAGCCGTCCTGGCTGTGCCCCCTCCCAGTTCCTTGTGCACCCCGGCAGAGCAGGGGAAGCTGAAAAGTCCTTGACTGGTGTAAGCACTGCTTAGCAACAACTAAACCGTCAGTGTGTTACCAACATTCTTCTAGTACTGAATCCAAAACACAGCACTATGCCATCGACTAGGAAGAAAATGAACCCTATCCCAGCCGAAATCAGGGCACATGTCCAAATTGAAAAAAAACTTCTAATATGACCCTTCAAAAGAGGACACTTCCTTTCATTCTGTCTTCACGTTAACAGTTTCAGACCTACCTGTCCTACTATGCAAGGTATCAAACCTGAAACAATAATTTAGAGTGCAGTTACTACTACCACGTCCTCTTTTTATTTAACTCCATCTGAAAACTCTTTACAAAAAGGCTTATGAAAGGCTACCTATAAAGCAGACCATCGTATCTACATCAAAATACCAGATCCTAAAAGTCAGATGTTTTACCAGCATAAAACTCTAATCTTACATTGGCTGTATGCTCTGAAAAGATGAGAGTATTTACAAAAATTTAGAGCCCCTCAGTAGGGAAGAAGGCTTAAGAGACACATGTATCCATCTTGTACATTCTTTAATAGTGGCACTATCTCACTAGAGATAGACATGCTGCAAACCCAAGAGGAATAGTCTTAAAGGACATCAAACAAAACACCTCCAAAACCTTAGCAAATCTTTGAATTCCCAAAAGCATATTGAAAAAGGATCTCACTCTGTTAGCAAATATATTCAGTTTTCCAGTCAGGGCAATTTGAAAGAACATGATCAGTCCCAAAATAATCACATGCTGGATTTTCGTTTGGGACCATGACCAACCCCTCACCTTCCAATATACATCTCAGCATGATCAATACAGAAAAACAAGAAGTGATTGCTGCTTGGGGTATATTCTGCTGAAGAAAAACAGTCAAGCCTACAGTGCTTTATAATTTTTTTTTACATATTTCCTCAATATATTCACCTTGGATCCTGTGACCAGACTGTGACCAAAACTTTACAACCCTATGGGCTGTTAGAACAAGTCCACTAACCCTTCTCTGTCATGAATTCCCCCATTCCTCATTAATTATTTTCCCAAAGAAATAACAAGATGGACAGCAATTAGAGGTCACTCATCATCATTGTAGTAACAGCCACCTCTTCCTCCATAAGGTTTTCAAAATACCTTCTTCAACATCTATTCTACTTTGGCATGGTGTTACTATGGAGTGAAACTAAAAGAGCTTTTGGAAGGTAATAAAATTTGGATTAACCTCAATACCAAGTCCTTCCATGTTTTCTAGCCATATGAATTTTACTTCTTAAAGAAAGAAAGAAATAAGAGACAGAATAATTACTATACCCTCTGCAGGGGGGAAAAAGAAAATCTTAATCAGTCTCCTCTTCAGTAGTGACTCATCACATGAGCCTGTGCAAAATGTTTGTTATGCATCTGAAACTTGGAAAAGGCAGGCTTAAAACTCTTTTAAGTTATGTATCAGAAAGTTTATTGTAGTCTTTGAATCGGTTAAGAACTCAGCAATAAGAGGGCAGAGCCTATTCAGGCTCTCTCGGAGGTGCTTTAACTGCTGCATCAAGCACTGCAAGAAGAAAAGGGGATTCATCCTGGAAGCCCCAAGAAGCCATTCTAACCGAACCTCTTCCCGGAGCACAGATGCCCGAATGCTTTTGCAGCGGGGGATGTACCCTCCACTTCAGGCTTCGGTCAGACACCTCCAAAGGGGCAACCTCCAGAAGACAAAGTCCATCTCTTCGGCTTATTCCGCCACCACGACGCAGCGAATGAGGAAGACCTGGACCTGCCTAAAGCCGCCCTGCGCGCCAGCGGGGAGCCGTTGGCGGCCACAAGCCCAACTCCGAGGGAGCGATGCGGGCGCGGCGCCCGCCGCCGCGGGGCGAGAGCCCCCCCCTCACCCTCCGCAGCGGCGGAGCCCACAGGCACGGGCAGCGCAACCGCGGCTCCCGGCTCCCTCCCGCGCCGGCCCGGGGCCCAGACACCGGCACCCGCCGAGCCCCTCGCTCGGAGGACGATGAAGCACAACTTCGGGGACCCGGCCCGGCCCCCCGGGGCTCCCCTGAGCAGGACGGGGCAACGGCCCGGCTCCCTCCCGCCGCCTCCCCTCCGTGCGGGGCCGACGGCACCGAGCCGGCCGGCCGAGGATCTGTCACCCCCCCGCAGGCCGGCCCCGGCAGCTCAGCTGCCCCGCCCCGCCTCCCGGTACTCACGGCCCGGCTGGGCGCCCGCCGCCGCCGGGGGGGGGGGGGGGCCGGCGCCCCGCCGCCGCCGCGTCCTGCCCGGCGTCCCTCAGCCCGTTTCCCTGGCAACGGCGGCAGCTCGCGGCCGGGGCCGAGCGCGCGGGGCTAACCGGCGGCGGCGGCGGGCGAGACCGTTCCCTTTCTCACAGCGGGGAACGAGAACGCCCCGGGGGGGGGGGGGGGGGCGGCCGGGGCCCCCGGCGGCGGGCAGGTCGGGGGTCCCCGGTCCCCCTCTTTCCCGGGGGGGGGGGGGAGGCTGCCCCACCGCCCTGGTCCTCCCCTCCGTGCGGGGAATTCAGTATTTAAGATGGCCTTCTGTCCCCCCCGGGGAAACGCGGAGCCCCCTCCGTGCCCCACGTCTGCCAGATCGGTGTTTCCCAACGCCCACGGCCAACGCTGTGTAATCATCTCTCCTCTACGTGCTTCCAGTTAAAACTCTGCAGCTCAGGTTGATTGCGCAATGAAAATTTATAATGGCTGACGGTGCCCCACAGTCCAAAATTTGGGAACTACTATCTTGAAGAATAAAGCCGATCCTTGCCTCTTTAATTCTTTCCTATATAAATTACGAGCTACTAACCAACCTGGCCCAGACCATGGTTGCTGCCAGTCCCGATTAAAATCCGCTCCTGGAAATTCTTGCATGACGGTGCAAAGCCATTTCACTCACATTTAAGTAGAGACCAGGACTCACTGAGGGCTCAGGTGGGGCCTTACTAAATGTAGGTTTCCTGCATAAGAAGTATATGCACAGCCTTCTATAGAATCATAGAATCACTTTGGTTGGAAAAGACCTTTAAGATCATCAAGCCCAACCTTTAACCTAACCTTGCCATCCCACCACTAAACCATGTCCCTAAGCACCTCATCTATCCTTCTTTTAAATACCTCCAGGGATGAGGACTTGACCGCCTCCCTGGGCAGCCCATTCCAGAGCCTGACAACCCTTTCGGTGAAGAAGTTTTTCCTAATGTCTAGCCTAAACCTACCCTGGCGCAACTTCAAACCATTCCCCCTCGTCCTATCCTTCTCCTTTATTTTAAGCATAGGAGATTAAGTTAAAGAAACAGGCAAAGGGTGCCTCGCTCGTGTTGACTCCTAGATTGCCCTTTGTTTTCTCTTTCAACACCTTGTACCACATCAGGAAATAAAACTCAGAGAAATTTAGGAGATGATCCAAAAATCACTTTCCCCTGTGTTCTGTGTCCTTCTCATCACTTCTTTGTGTTGTCTTTATGTGCATTCTAGAATGTTCAACCTGTATGTTTTTAATGGGAAAAAAAAAGAGTGGTGGTGAAGTTTTTACCTTACCTCACCTTACCTCCTCAATATAATCTTAGTGAAGACAAGATGTAAGTAGGTTTTATTTTAGTGAAACTGGGCCAGGTAAAACCAACATGCCTTTGACCCACAGGAGGCCAGTGGCATCCTGGGCTGCATTAGGAGGAGCATTGACTGGAGATCGAGGGGAATGATCCTTCCTCTCTACTCAGCACTGGTGGAGGCCACACCTGGAGTACTGGGTCCAGTCCTGGGCTCCCCAGCACAAGAAAGACGTGGACATACTGGAGAGAGGACTATGAAGATGATGAAGGGATAGGAACATCTCTCACCTGAAGAAAGACGGAGGGAGATGGGACTGTTCAGCCTGGAGAAGAGAAGCCTCAGGGGGGATCTGACCAATGTGTGTAAATACTTGAAAAGAGGGTGCAAAGAGGACAGAGCCAGGCTCTTATCAGTGGTGCCCGGTGGCAGGACGACCAGAGGCAATGGCCACAAATCAAAACACAGGAGGTCCTTTCTGAACATCAGGGAACACTTCTTTACTGCGAGGGTGACCAAGCACTGGCACAGGTTGCCCATGGAGGTTGTGGCATCTCCATCCTTGGAGATATTCAAAAGCTGTTTGGAAACAGTCCTGGGAAAATGGCCCTAGGTTGAGCACGTTGGATCAGATGACCTCCAGAGGTCCCTTCCAACCTCAACCATTCTGTGATTCATGCAATGAGGCGAATTAATAGCATTGGCACTCTGTGGAATTCAAAACTACCCTTATCTCTCTAATGATGTTGCATTGAGATAGATATCTCAAAATAAATACCCTTTTACAGAGAACAAAAAAATACCCTTTGGTACTCAAGAAAGCTGTGGGGCAGCAGTTATCAGGAGAAGAAATACCATGTTCCTAGATATTTTATGGGCTTTGAAATCACAATTTTCACCTTGAGATAATTATCTTTACCAAGACTGAAGAAAGGAGATAGGTAAAGGTGACAGATACTGCATTTTTACTTTTGCAGGCTAAATCGAGGGCTTCAGACCCCCACACTGTTGCACATACTTCTCATATTTTGATTTATCACTGCTTATTTGGCAATACACAGTTTCTGCCTTCTTCTAGGCTTTTCCATGGAGAAAGGAAACCACTCTTGAAGCAATAAAAGGAGCTCTTTTGAGTCAGAAGTGTATGACAAGCTTCACTGTTACTGAATTTGATCTTGTAGAGTACTTATTGATCTTGGTAACCACTGTGAAACAAAGAACATGTTGTCTAATCTTTTGATTGCTATCATAAGAGTACTGTGGTCATCCTTAGTTGTAGATTGCTTAAACACGTTAAGAAAAAAATAATTTAGCTAGCTGTCAGCTCTCTGATACATTTGAAAAATTTAGATGGTGTTAGTAAAAACTAGATTTACCCAAAAGTTGAGTGTCTTTGCAGTTAGCTGCATAACTTATTCATAAATGGGAATAAAGCTTCAGGATTTATTAATTCATTAATCTCATAGAAAGCATTGTCTAGTGCCTTTTTTTTCTTAGAATAGCATAAATATTTTTTCTTAGAATAGCATAGAATATATTTTTTTCATAGAATAGCAAGATTATTCTTACTATTAAAAACATTTAAATTGTATTTAAGTAGTATATTAAGAAAGTATTAAAAATTTAATTTTTTGGTTGCATATATAAAATGGGCAAAAAATCATGGAGGTCATCAACTACTAGTTAAGTGTGATACCAACTAAGTATTTCCAGTGAACATCTCTTTGCACCTCTCTTACAACCTTTCACCCTCATTAAAAACTAATTAGGACCTTAAGAGAACAAGAAAAATTCTGAAGATGTACTATACGTCACTGTTTTGTGAATTTTTGAGAGACTTACCTTATAATCCAGAGAATGTAAAATGACACAATAGAAAATATTGCAAAAAGGCACCATACTTCAAAATATGGATTACTTTACTTTTCTGTAGGCTTCTTCCACTGTCCAAAACTGCTAATTTTTTTTCCTCTGTTATTGTCAGTAAAACATATGCTAGATCAATCCATAAAGGAAGGGCAGATGGTCTGCATGGCGTGTGTTGAAGAATAGGAATATTTGAAAATGTGGGACCAACTGCGCCATTTCTTCCAGCCTATACACACTGCACCAGGGCGTACAGAAGGTCTGAGAAGCCAAGCTCTTAGCACGGAGTGCTAGATTGCGATACTGAAATTCAGGGTCCACTTCTTTAGTCTTCCTGTCTGCAACGTAAGTGAGAAATTTGTACATGAATGACAAACATATTACAGAAGCAAACACACCATTATGTATCTCCTCCACTAATGGAGAAGATGAAAGAACAAATACTGGAGAGATCCACATCAGAAGAGGCACCAGGCCAGCATCCATAGCAGTATTTCTGCACCTAACTGGTCGCTAAGAGCTTAACCCATAGCTGTAATTTAGAATGAGGTGCCTATAATTGTCTACAACTCAAAACCTCAGCACCCAAGTTTACACAGAACAACCTCCCTTCTCCTGTGCCACCTCTCTGGGCTGCATCTCAAGAAATGGGATGGAGTTGCCCAGTCTGATTTCTGTAAGTAACTGGCTGAAACTGCCTTGAACCAAAATATTGGTAACATAAATCAGCTTTTATTCCCTTCTTCTTTTCTTCTTTTTCACACTTTATCGCTAATAAATTGTTAGATGTCCAAGTTGTGTCTTTGATTACATATGTGTGAAGTGTAACTGACTACAGCTTAACACAAATTTTGGCAATATGTAAGCAGCAAGATAGTCCCACTCCCCCTGCAATGCTAATAGGAATATATAAAGCTGATCCCCCCCTCCCAATTGCTCGTTATATGCATTACAAATGTTCCAGCAGATTCAAGGAGAAAATTTACTTGTTTAGCAGCACACCATTTTCATTAGGTATATTTTCAGAACAAAACCAGACCTCGAGGTTGCCTTTTAAGGAGGTTTTACTTTTCCAGCTTTCATGCAAAATTTTAATAATACAGTATTGTCTGTTGTGGGAAAATAGAATCTGTGTCCCAGATTCACTTCATAATGACTGCTTTCTACAAATCAAGTAGTGCAAAATTAATTACATTTAGCATAATGGGTTGCCCATTCTGCAACTTTGAGAAATTCCTAGTGTGATGGAGGAAAGTTTAAATTCTTCCTGTATCACACTTACAGCTCATCGTGTAATATGTAGGGTGGGAGAAAATGAAGTGTACTGCAGGATGTACTACTGCTGCCCCACCCCCAGTTTTTGCAGTTACATTTCAGGGCAAAGTATGAACAACACCCCAAAGCAGCTGTATCATTGGAAAGAGCACTTAACAGCAAGAGTGTTTTATAAAAGTTCGTGGAAGGACACAAAAGAGATTTTTTTGAAGGATTTTTTAATTGGATATTATAGATTATTCCATGAAATGTATTTGTTAATTTTATAATGGTGTGCTGTCATTTTTCAGATTACATTAATAACTGAAAAAGGCTAGTCAAATGCTATCAAAATAAGCCACTTCAGATCATTACTCTAGCAATGGAGAAGACCTTCATATGAAAACTGGAGGGAGAGGATTTTCCAACAAGTTAGAAATCTCTCATTTTTTATTATGGTTTCAAAAATGCTCTATTTAGCTCTGCTTAAGCAGGGGGGGTTGGACCAGATGACCTCCAGAGGTCCCTTCCATCCTCAACTATTCTGTGATTCTGTGCGAAATGCTGAAGTATTTGAGTCAGATTTGGTGAGACATAGTTTTAATCCCCCATGGGATTGAAAAAGTGAGGTAGAGCTCCTTCAAGGTAGAACGAAACACTAGATAAGGGTTTCTTGCATCCGGGTTGGCTGCTTCATTACTGGGTTACTGAATAGAAGCAGTTTGGTGTATGTGGATGTTTATATGCTCTTCTTTTCTTTCAAGTGCCTGAAAATAAAAATTGTGTTACAGAACAAACAGTATGTTTAATTTAGGATAAAACTTTTTTTCTTACTAGCGTGAAAAGCCCCAAATTTGTTTTTTTATGACTCATCCCCACCACATATATTTTTCACTTTGGCTGAGAAGGCAAATATTCAATTATTCATGCAACTCTGTTTAGAACAGGCTGCAGCTATGACAATACTGGAAAGCCAAATATTATGCTTAGAAATGGTGTCTTGGCTGCCTAAACTAATACCCTTGCATATGAGAGTTATCATGGCCTCTCGCAAAACTGTAACATTTCATGTGATGAAATGCAGGTTCTGTGACCAACAGAAACTTTTTCACAGGGTTAGCTTGTCTATGTATAGAAATGCCATCTCTGTGGCATTCTCTAACTGTAAGAAGAATTCTGCATGATTCTCATATACCTCTTTCTATCTAGCCAATTTTTGTGGATTCCTGTAAGTCTAAAAGAAACTCTCAGTAAAGGAATAGAATTTCTTACTTGAGTTGAGCTAGTTTGTATTGAACAACTGATAAAGATCGTATCTGGTATCAAAAATACATGGTACAGGGAGACAGACATTGTCTTCCAACCATTATGAGGTGGGAGATGCAAATTCTTGTGACAGAGTTGTTAATAACTCAGAAGCTGCTGCCATGAATTTAAATAGAAAAGTTCCCCACTCAGATCAGATCAGGAAAACAAGATGAGGCATGTGAAGATAATGCACACAAACACATGCTACATGTATAATATACACAAAGTAATTTAAAATAGACAGTAGCAACCAAAGCATTAATAATAGATATGGAAATGCATCACTGTGTGGAAGGACATAATATTGTTTGTAAAACTATGGTTGACTTTATTTAAAGGTTAGTTATGGATTGGAAAATTCTGAACCTAAGACTTAAAAATCACATATTTATTTTTCTTTTATGAAAATAAGCAAAACCAAAACATTGATTTAAACCAGCTGAGGACTTGGACCTTTGTTTCTTCCCAAGAGATACATCTGTGTATAAGAAATATTAAAATATGGATCTGCGTTCCTACATAATCCAGAAATATGTACATTAATACATGATAGTCAGCGCTCCTATCTAGAAATTACCCATTAGCAAAACCACTACCAGTTGCTATTACATTGATTCAATGTCATTACTTCCCTTCTTAAAATTCTTACTTTGCAACAAAGTGGTATCATGAATCTTTATCCAAAAAGGCATACAAAGCCCACCGAGGACAAAGACAAACTTTCCACAGGCTTTAGTTGAGACTAATGGGTGAATTCATGTATACACACCTCCACCCATAAAAAGAACACATGTCCTTTAAACAATTATTTAACCTAGAAGACTTCATCACAATTAATGCAGAAAAATATAGATATTCTTTCCATTTTTTTCTCTAAGAGCCCTTCCTTACTTTAGCACTCCTATGAGATGGTACTGAACCAGGATAGGCTCATGAACATATCTTAGATTGCCACTATATTTACACACAATATAATAATAACAGCAGCAGAAAGCAGAGGTGTAAACTTGAGATGCTTTTTCAATTTTTTTTAATAGAATTTACAATAAGCTTAACAACGATAAAAACAGCCAATGTAAATACCTTCCTAAGTGTACTCCTGGCAACAAAAAGTGTTTGATAACTTGGAAGTAGTCTAGAAGCTGAAGTCTTGCCAATAATTTAATCTTATCGCCTACATATGGCAAGCGATAATATTTTTAATTATTTATTATATAGCTTAAAGGAAACTTTGGGAAAACACTTAAAGATAGATAAGAAGAATAATTATTTTCATAACATTCTTCAGTTTTTTTCTGACTGCAACTAATATACTCAAATATACATCTCTCCTGTCTGAATTGTCATTCAAAACTTGTGTCACAGATAGTCTAAGGTCTTAAAATTGCATAGTTTTGATTGGCTTTCAAGAAGAAAGCAGATTAAACATCTTAGACTTTAGTGACTTGTGAGAAAGCAATTGTGTTTTCTAACTATCAGCATGTTTCCTAGATAATGCAAAGACTTAAGTCATGCATACTGAAGATAGCCCAGATACTCACAGCAGTGATGCTCTTATGCCCTTAATTATACTTTATAGTTTGAACTCTTATTAAAATAGCCCTCATAGGAAAAGTATGAAGGACTCCAATAATGAAAGAGACTTTTTTTCTGAATTTCAGAAATCTCTACAATGAATGCAGTGAATTTTTAGTCTAGTGAACATTTCATATAAGTCTAAAATGCACATCATCTGATAACGTTTGTTTTAGTTGAAGAAAGTGGCATTCTTATTTCACATCATTATTGCCATGGATATTACTGAACAATAAAATTATGTTTTTGTATTTGCATTATATTTTCATAGTACAGTATCTGGTGAGAGTGCAAAACTAAATAATATATATGTAACAGATTTTGAGAAAGCATTCTAAAGGTTTTCATTACATAATGGAGAAACAGTGCCAGAATTTTCTTTTATTTATTTTGACTGTTATGCTATGACTGTTATGCTATCTAAATTGCCTAAAGTATATATAACAAAAGACCAAAAGAGAAAGGCAAAAATGGATTCCCTATTCATATTGATCTGTGCAAGCATGTAAACTATTACCTTTCGATCTCACATTTAATACTTGCTAAACTTGTTAAAGCTTACATACAGAAGTAAGAACAGAAGTTTATTTTAAAGGTGAAAATGAAGCCATGTGAACTTGTCAAGAAAAAGCTTATTACATTTTAAAGAAAGGTTTAATTTATTTACAGTAATTAAAAATGCACTTAGTAGTTTGCACTTAGTAGTTTGGATATACCTACCACTGCTGTAGCTTTTAGTATCCCCATATTTCAAACAGAATTCCTTTCCTGGATAAAAAGGTTCCATAGCAAGATCCTGCTAGGACCTTTCATTTAAAACATACTGCAGCAGACACAGTTTAAATAAAAACTGTTATAGACTGAGTAAAACAGAGCTAACTGATACAATATTAGGAGTTTTCAGAAAGTGCTAACATTACTTGGACACTGGCTGGAAATTTTTTCCCTAAGCGCTGTAGTAGTCTAGCTAGAATTACAATTCTGTTAAGATTCACTATTTTGTCATCTGGAGTTTTACCTACTTTGTTGGAGCACACATGAGAACCCAGAGGCATCCTGAAGATTCAGTCTACAGGAAGCACAGCCAGAGTCTTGGGAAGAGGTGCGTGGCTGATGAAGGAGTTATCTGAAATAAAATGTGAAAGTAGATGCAGCTGGAATCTGAAATTTTTGTTTCAAATAAAATGTAAATTAGAGGGGGGGAAATGTCATTCTAAATCAGAATCTATAAATGCAGTGTTCATATTTCCAGCAACGTGGTATTTAAAAATATGTATCAAATTGAAGCCTTTTCCTTTATTAAGGTCAAGTATTTCCTGTTGATGATATAGACCTCCTTTGCTTTGACACCAAAATTATATTTTCAAACCCCCAAAATATTCCATTCCAAACTTATCTTTTCATTTCTCTGAATAGCTCTTCTGTAATGACTTCACAGTCTACAAAACCAAAATCTACACAAGGTAATTCTCTGTTGGTTATGTGAGCATTCGGAAAGAAATACATTACCTATCACATCTTTATTTGTGGGTCTCACAGTTTATTAGTAGTATTTGTTCTGCAGTTTATTTCTAAAAAAGACCAGTGTTCCCATAATAACACTGTCCCTGGTAATTTTTAGAGCTGTTATATATATGGAAATAATCTAAAACATTCAGTGATACAGGAAGTTTATATACTTAGATATTTGAAGCATGGAGTGCAGATATATTTCTGTACTGCCTATATTTCTGATACATTTAAATAATGAACATCCTCCCAAGTCAGACAGTCTCTTCTATGGCTTTCTACAAGAAGAGGTTCTAACCAGAGGGAAAAAGAACTATAAACAATCCCTACCACATTAAAATTAAGTTAAATAATTACAATAAAATGAGTCAAAATTCCTTATTCTGCCACTCTGGATTTAATAACAGTTCTACTTACCAAATGTATGTAATTATAACAGTAGTCTACCTCTGATTCTTTTATATATGCTTTCTCTGGGCTGAGTTTTTGATCAACATGCAGAGGCTAATTATTCTCTTAATTCTGTCAATAACCAGGTAAATGTGACAAGATACATTTCAGCAATAGTCAAGGTTTTTAAATGTTCTAATATTATTGGGATATTCTAGTTAATCACTGAAAGTAATCCAGTGTTCATTTATGATGAAAGAAAATGAGTAGCACACAAAAACAATTAAAAATGCCAATCTTTATCTGCATCTGATCTGCATTTTATGGTACCATTATGAAGTAGTAATTTCATAATTAATACTTAATTTTCATGAGGAATTAGTTTAAATGAATTATCAATGGTCTCCTAAAGAAAATTGTCAATTTAAACAAAAGGGAGTCTGTTAATTAAGTTTATTACTCTCAATAAACCCAATAGTGATATTTTAATTATATTTTCAGCTACTCAGTTCAGAGAATATGACAAAACTGTTACTTTCTAATTAAATTTTTAAAACAAGCTGTTTTCACAAAGCAAATAGCCATGTCACTTCTGATGGAACTCTGCTTTTAGATGATAATGAATCACAACATGCATGTAGGTTTATAAAATGCTACATGTGTTGACAAGCATTAGTCGTGCTTTTTTCTTGTTAATATTGCTGCCCTTGCAAATTCTCAGGCTCACAGAATGATAGCCATGAGCTATGTACTACGGAAGCATGAATTTCATCATGATGTGTAAAATCAACATTCCCAGGTTATATAGTGAGGGCTGGAAAAAAACCTGACTTCCTGAAGTCAATGTCAAAATTCCCACCGATTTTCTTCCCCATTTTAAAATTTGCATTAATATCACTTGAAAGTTTCCTGTATTTTCTCTCTTTCAACATGAATGACACTTTCTAAAGATTAAAACACTTGTAAAATACAATCGTAAGAAGAATTATTAGAAACACTAAAGAGTAAGTAAGTTTATATCTTTTTGTGGTTCATTTAAATGAGAAAATTAAAATCCGAGAAAATTATGATAAGTAAGGCTAGATGTTTCTGTAAAGTTTGGCTAAGCTATTGAAGAATTATTGCCATATATCTACAATGCTGCCTACCACCCACTTCCTGAAATAAAGCCCTTCATATATGTATAATCTGAATTCTTTAGAGGCTTAAACAGATTTAGATAATGATTCAGTACAAATTATCATTCGTAGTCTTGTGGACTAAGAATAAAGGGTAGAATTGCAGAATTCCTTCATTGCTAACAAAATGTCTACCGTAAAGGTCTCATGGAGAAAGTGAGCTCCAAACAGCTGTGTTATATTTTTAATGTATTGGTCTGGACAAATTGTCTGTCTTTAAATGTATTCAGTCTGTACAATACACATGAATTACAATAACATTGTCAAGATGTATTGGAGGAGGACAAATCAGAAATGTAGGGAACAGACATATCCCAAATATGGGCATAATTATTCCATAAATTACTAGAAGGCATGTCAACAGCACTATGAATAGTATTGACTTTCATTCCTGAGTTACAAAAATGTAATACATTATCTGAATTATTTATTTGGAAGAAGAACATATCAGTTTTCAAATAAAATGTCAGGGAAGTATTTGAAGTACAAATATCATTAGGTGCATAAACGCAAACTGTTCTGCATCTCAACCTTTTTACATTTTTAATCAACCAATTATGGAACACACTGAGACTGTTAAAATATGGAAGAAATATACCATGTGGATTATTGAACTCCAGAAAGCTATTGAAATCTGGCCTTTAGGAAAAAAGGTCAAAACCTATAAGTTACAGATGGAATAATATTCTGAAAGCTGAAATCCCCAACTGTAGAAGATAGAACACTACTGCCAGTGTTCAAAGAATACTGAGAATTTGAATTTTAAAGAAATAACTATCTGGAAAAAATGGAACAATGGCAGCTAAAAGAGTCAATATATCACATTTTAAATGTAATTTTTTTTATGCCTCCCTTTTTGATCGCAAAAAATTACTTTATCTGGCGAGTGTCCTCTTACTTTTTCTGTCTCACTGCTGATGAAAAAACCCCATCTCTTTGTATAATAAGAGTGCATTTATTCATTTGGGGACAAAGCAAACATCATGAACAGTGTTGTGTACCTCTCCCTGGAATCACATAAAAATAATGTAGCCCTATTCATTACTTCTAGACTTTGAAATCAGCTTGTGTGGTCTTAATATTGGAAAGCAGAGGTATAAGAGTTATATAAGTAAGGCAAACCATGGTGGCCTCACTGTTTCTGGTAATGAAAGTATGACTAAATCCATGGCTGAATTTATCTTCAGTATCTCATATTTTAAGCAGTAAAGAGTAACTTTTTGGAGAGTAATTTTCAAGTTAAACCTAACCAGCTTCATCTGAATTTAAACCTTTTAACTATATTTAACACTGTATGGTTTAGTAGTTTTCAGTCACAAAATTGTGACAGCTGAGAAGATCTGAGTCTAAGGGGCCCTTTGAAACTGAACCAGAGGTATAACAATTTACCTTGCTGTTCTCAGAATCTTGAACTCCTCAGAAAATGGAATTATTAGAAAAGAAAAAATCCAGCCATATAATTAATATTTCTTATTTAAAAATAAAGAGAGGAAGAGAATTGTCCTTAGAAAGGATATACAGCCAATAGTACAGTAATTTATTCTTCTGTTTGCTGAAACAAACTTGTTTATGTTTATGTATGTTTATGCTTATCTTTTGCGGTGCTGAAAGCTCCTTTGTACATGTGCTGGTTTTGGCTTGGATAGAGTTAATTTTCTTCACAGCAGCTAATATGGGACTTTGTTTTGGATCTGTGCTGGAAACAGTGTTGATAGCACAGGGATGCTTTTGTTTACTGCTGAGCAGAGCTTACACAGAGTCAAGGCCTTTTCTGCTTCTCACCCCACCCCACCAGCAAGGAGGCTGGGGGGGCACAAGGAGCTGGGAGGGGGCACAGCCGGGATAGCTGACCCCAACTGACCAAAGGGATGTTCCACGCCATATCATGTCATGCTCGGCATGTAAAGCTGAAAGAAGAAGAAGGGAGGGGGGGATGTTTGGAGTGACGGCATTTGTCTTCCCAAGTCACATGTGATGGAGCCCTGCTTTCCTGGGGATGGCTGAGCACCTGCCTGCCCATGGGAAGCAGGGAATGAATGTCTTATTTTGCTTTGCTTGCATGTTTTACCTATTAAACTGTCTTTATCTCAACCCACAAGTTTTCTCACTTTTACTCTTCTAATTCTCTCCCCCATCCCACCAGGGAGGAGTGAGTGAGTGGCTGTGTGGGGCTGAGTTGTTGGCTGGGGTTAAACCACGAAAGTACAGAATTGCCAAATTCAGTTTGATAAAATTATTACCGGTTCGTATCTGTGTGATGCTCCAGTTGTGCAAAATATCCAGAAAGCTGCTGTCATTGGCCAGCTGACAATTTTCTCCTACTCATTCTGACAGAGTGGACTATTCATATGCCGTATTTCAACATTCAGCTTTCCCTAGGTATCTATATGGAAAATAAAGTGAGGTAATAATTTTACACTGGGAAAATGTATTTTTCAAATATCATACAACTGCCATTTACCTTAATATACATACAAATACATATAAATTCTTTCATATGGTAGCCTGAGAGACCAAACCAAGATCAAGTTTCCACTTTATTTCATGATGTATACATACCAAGAGATTTTCAGTCCCTGTTCTGACAAACTTTCAATTTGAATAAGCAAGGAAGACAAATGGAGGAAGAAATGAAATATTAATATCTCTAGTTAGAGATGGAGAACTGTGCTAGAGAAAAAGCAACTAATTTCCAGGGATTCAAAGAGGCAGCGGAGCCAGGATCTGAGTGTACAATTTCTGTGATAGTGCAGCATCTTGATTTGAACATTACCCTTCTTCCATGTCTCGTGAGATTTCACATATGATTTTTTTTTAAAAACCAAATCTGGTTTGCAATCCTGACTACAGTGACCACAGTTTTTCTTGTTCAGACCAGAATAACCATCCTCCATTTATTTTGGAACTTGAAACTCTTGTTCCAATCTTCCCCACAGAGGAAATGCCAAAAGAAAAAAATGCTTTAATAATGTATGGATAACCACAGAGTAAAGCTAGAGTAACTTTATGTGAAACTTGATCTTATGAAAGAAAATCTGTATGTTCTAGCTAGCTTATACTTTTTAAAAGTATAATTACAGCACTGAAGTATAAAAGACAATACCTTCCTATTTTTCAGAAGTAGAGATGGAGTTTCAGGCACCTTGCTAAACTCGTTGATTACAAGGAGACCGTTTTCTTTCAGCACATCACGAAATGTAACCAGGAGACCCATCACACTCCGCTTACTATCTTTAAGGTAGAGTTTTAGGTGCCTTGCCTGGCTGCTCACAGAAGGCATGCGCAGAAGCAGTGTGGTAGCAAGCACGCATGGAATGGGCAGTGTAACAGGCAGGCTCCAAAGGCCTTTCTGCATTTCCAGGAAAGGAAAATCTTGGGGAAAAGCTTTGGGGTTTGTGACTTTGGATTAAGGCATTTCTGCCTGAGTCTAATTCAGGCATCTTAGCCTCTTTTTGGCCCCTTAAGTATAAGAAATATTTCTCATGATCACCTCATGGATGCATTACATTAATCCTCCACATAATGTTTCCAGAACTGGTCTTCAAAAGAGTTAATTAGAAGAACAGCGTTGTATGCTTCTTAGTAACCTTAGATTACTCCTCATTTGGAAAACTGAAAATGAACATTTTTTCTTTGAAAATGCAAGGACACATTTAATTATAGGCTGAATGGACCTAGGACTGGATGCAGCTGCAGTCTGTGTGGTTGGGCTGCTTAGTGAGTACCGATCAGCTGAAAAATAGCAGTGATATCTGTCAGGTGGTAGATTAAAACCTGATCTTTGTATTTTTGCTATAGGATTCTATTGCATAATAGCTAACATATACTGCCATGCAGCATGCCATGCAAATGATGTATAGGTTGTGAACTGGCCCCTTGCTCAATGGAAATTTTCCATCTAAGAATTTAGCCAGCATATGTAGTGTTTTGTTAAGGAAGTTTTACAGTATGCCTTTTGCAGCTGAGCTATAACACTCCAATTTATCTACCTGAAATATCATTATATCTGGATTGGTATAAGTGATGTTTTCATCTCACAATGCTCATCAATATTGCTCATTAATAAATGCTCATTGTCATATGCTCTGAAAAACTCCTTATAATACACTCCTTGTACCAGTTACCTTGTTTTTTATAAATAACCAATGCAGATCTTTTAAATCAAATAAAGAAAGGCAATTTCTCCTTTTTGTATAAAAAGTCTTATTTTTGGTTACTTCTCCCACATGTATGTTATGTATGTTATGAAGGCTGGCCTTCATAAATGCAGGGTAGATGCTGTGCATGCAGCGTATCATTCTTGTGCAACTGTTTTCAGTAATTGCGCGTAACTATTTTCTTTCCTTTTTCATAAATTCTAGCAGGATGAATGCAGAAAATTGTAAGAGTATTTTAATTGTCTCTTAAATGCAAATTGAGTAGACCAACCTAGTCAGCTATAAAAGCAGTTGATCAGAAGTGATCTCCTGTTAATAACATGTTAGATTCTTTCATTTTCCAAAATAACTTCCTTACAGCTTTTCTTCCTTATAATTGTTGAGTATAACCTAAAAGCCAGCTATTTGAAGTGATTGATCTAAAAAGCTCACAGTCCACAAACCTTTATTACAAATTGCACACTTACTTGTAATCTGCCTTGTAACCTTTACTTCCCGTCCCTGCCCTAACCTCAGGCTCTAAAAAGGAGTCATCAGCCATGCAAATCCTTAAATTTTCCAGATTAGCCTTCCAGTAACTTGTCATAATTTGGTGAAAGTGTTTCCAATCCATAAACTTCACAATGGCTATATAAAACCCAGCGTAGTTATGTAGGTAACTTGCAGTACTGACAGTGAACATCCGTAGGTGCTAATTCTTCTACAAGAACACACAAAATCATCCACATGGGTGTTTAATTAATTTTTAAATGGTTATTTAAAATTAACTTTCTTAAGCCAGGGTTCACTTTATAAACTCACATTTTTGAAAGGATGTTTAAAAAAATATCGGGACATTAGAGAATTCAAAACTTAATTTCTGTAACTTATCCCTATATCTTACTACAAGACCTGCTAGGCATACTAGAAAAGTGCTACACTGAATTTTGATTTTTTAATAGCTTACAAAGAAACAGCAGATCCAGAGATCATAGGTATGTGTCTCCTCCATGTGCCCTCAGCAATCTAGCCAAACAATTCCCAGTACACGTATTATCTGCTGCCATGCTGGAAGCCTGGTTCTACTAATGTTTAAACATTTCCTTAACACAACTAGTCTCATGAACTTCAGTGGGCTACTCACATGTTTTAAACTGAAACAGGTATGGATCTTGCTTTAAACTTTGAAATATCACTGGGCCAATACATGCCAACTAGCCTGTGATGTGTCATATGCTCAGTATTAATATTATATTTTAATTTGGTTTTGTAGTCTATAACGAGCATGATGTACTGTATATACGAATAGAAATGAAAGTTTTACATCTTAGCTATAGTGAGAAATTCTTACAAAAGGTAAAAGGTGGTACCAAATAGTAATTTTCTTTATCTCTTAAAGGTCTGAGTATAAGCGATCTGTGGTTGGATGGCTGGAGTATAGAAAATGGATGGCTCACGGGAATAGAATTGTCCTAGCGTGGACATAAGTTTATCTGAGATATATAGCAGAGGGTAGCTGAGGATGAAACCAGAAGAACGACTGAAGAAATCAAGTACCAAATACTCTGACATTAAAACTTTTAACCTCATTGTTCTGACTAGTATGTCTTTAATTAAAGACTCTCAGTTTCCTGTGATATTCATAAATTTTTAAACTTATTATTTAACAGTTTAGAAAGAGTATACAAGCCAAATGTGCATAATTTTAACTTCAAAATATATATGCTGTGCTGCGTACAGACCAATGTTTGATGTGGTTACGACACTTCAATCACACTCCCAAAGATCAATCCCTGCCCCAGATTACAACACATACATTTTTACTGATGAGACAACATTGTCACTTTAATAACTTTTATTTGGTCTTTATTTGGCTTTTATAAGTTTTAGATTTAAATAGCTAATATAGGTCATTATGTAAAATGGCACTGATGCTGCAAGTATTGGCGTGAATGAGGTCTCTTGCAGAGCTGTGGCCTTAATCAGCAGAGTTGCCCCAAGTACGCATAGATTCCTCTGCTCGCTCTAGGGGAGAAGATGGTTATTGTTCCTGCAGAGTCAGCACAGCTCAAATAGAGAAACGTAACATAATACACCTAAACCAGAGTTGTTTATTGACCTGTGCTGAAGTATCATATGGTGTGTGGTATAACTGATGGTTGCTTCCATAGCCATAAAGGAGCAGCAAAGGAGAAAAACCACCACCATGTCTGCAGCAAGAGCCTAGACTTAACACACAAAAGAGATTCCCCAGACTGAGTTTGCTTTTTTGCATGAGCGCATCTGAGAAATGCCCTCTGCCGTTTATCACCAATACTGCATGGACTGTATTCTTTTTAAGAAGTCTGTGGTGTTAATAAACTAACATTTTATCTGCGCTATTTTTTTGTTATTGTCTAAAAGTTTCTGATGTGTGCAGATAATTATCTGCAGCTAGCAGAAGGCTGACCACACTATCTTGTTCATTTGTCTTGTAATGCAGAGAAGGTAAGGGAAAGCAATCTACTATGTGCAAACAATTCAAAATATTTCTAAGTTGCCCTTGGCAAGCAGGTGCAAGCAGGTGTGTACTTACCCCAAAGATAGCTTATCTGTATGTAGTCCTTTTCCCCCAACAAGCCTGAGAGACAACATAAACTCTGACTCCCCTTTTCAGAGGATTCCAGGGTTTTGCACTTATAAAGCCAAATTTGAATTGCAGATATGTGGTACAACAATGATCTTTATTACTGTTCATGCTGTTGGACTGTGTGTTTTGTATCTGATTGTGCTATGACATCTGGTTTAGAGATCCTCAACCTAGCAACATTTCACTTGGTGCATGTAGCTCTCCAGGCATTAGTTTAGGAAACTATTTATGTGATTACATGATATGTTACTCCTTAAATTTGTAATTAGTCCATTGAGAAGGTCTTCCAAGTTTTTTTTTCCAGGTTGGCTGTGAAGTCTCTTTCAAAATTCTCCTTAACATTCTAGTTCTTCATCAGCTATAAGGTAACTTGATGATGACCTTTTATATATGTTCCCAGAATAAAACTGCACATTCTAAGAACTTAAATGGTACTAATTCTTACAGCTTTCATTCTTGGCTGGAAACAAACAAGGAAGTGATTACAGCAGGAGATGTCACACAATGTAAATGCTCTGGTCATTTTATGATGTCATCTATCACAGAAAGATAGCTAGATAGCTAGAGTAACTGCCCAAAGGGACTGTGATGTCAGTCATTCATGGCGAAAAAAACCGTAAGGGGTAGGCTGTAATGGTACTCTATGAGTTGCTTGTCTTAATTTTGGTAGGTGATTTCAGTATTAGGCTTCAGTCCTTCATATCAAGTTCTGGCTACCAGTACTTGTCCTGTAATTGTTGGTTTGTTGTGACAACTTGAGACTTACTATAAACATAATGTATAAATTTTGCTTGTAATTCCTCTGGGACACCTTCACAATCCCTTAAAATTCCACATAACTTGAGGTGACATTTCATTACGTACCTATCTTGTGGGTGAGGTTCATTCTGTAGGCTGAAACATGGTATTAGAATAGCATCCATGCATTTGGAATTCCTGAATCCCCTTCAAGACAGGAAGATACGTAATTTCTGTTAAATCAGACACTACAAGCAAACAGCTTTAATTTTTTGTCCTGTAATTGCAGCAAACATATAGTTATAATCCATGAAGCAACTTCCATATAATCAAACTAGATAAGCCTCTAAAATAGAGCACATGAGATAAACGATCAGCTGCTTTGGTTTTGATTTGACTAAACTGTGTGGTATAAAAATGAAAATAATCTTGCTAGCCATCTGCAGACAGTTCCTGCTCCTCTGAGTCTTTCTGTCATTTACGGAACTGCCAGGAGGTGTGATCTATATGCAGTTGGAGTGTAATGCCTCAGAGGCAGGTTCCCTACCCTTCTGTAGTATATGCACAAAGAGATGTTTTCTTTCCAACACTTTCATGGTATCTTGTAAATGTTCATGGTTCAAACACAACACTCTTCTCATAGAAATTGTCCCCAAGGATTTGGGGGAAAGTGGCTCCATATTCGTAGTATGAAAAAGTGATGGCCAGCATGGCCGAGGGGAGTGCTGCCCGGAGGTAGTTTGACTGGAAGGTGACTGCTTGGTAAGCTCTCCATGCTTGGGGTGCACCACTGCTCATCTGTTGGGAGGGGCAAAGTGGACCTCAGGTTAGCTGCAATCAGGTTTACTAGTTCAGCTGCAATGCCAGAAAAAAGACCTCAGTGTTTATCTGGCTGCCAGAGGGCTAGGAGGGAGTAAAGAAAATAGCCTTACGTTTATAGTATTTGGCCATTCCCAGTCTGAGACAAGAGTAATGACAATTTTGGTGAACACTGAAGCCAATGGTATAAAACCTGGCTATTCACAGTCAAAGCCTTCATTGTCTGAAAATTTGCTCTGGTGAGATATGTCTCAGGTAAATTTCAGATTTCACACTATACTGTTCTTAATAGTTCTGTATGCATTGCACAGTTATGAACCAATGCACAGTGTGCACCTTGATTTGAGACCTGAAAAATATGGTTGCAATTCTCTTTATTTTTTTCTGGGAAGGGTGAGCTCTTCTGCATGTTCTATGGCCTTTTCCAATCCCAATGGAGAGATGACATACTCAAGAAAAGACTACTCTCTGCATCTGATATAGTGTTTAGCAAAATTCAGCTTCAGCCCTCTTGTATTGACAAGTTGATATACAGCCTGTAGGGTTTTTTTTTTTGTCAGATTCAGGAGTCTTTCCAAATACAGTAGCATCACCCAAATAATCCTAGATTCTGGGCTTGTTATTAAGAATTATTAACATATCTGAAAAGCTCTGGATGTTGATTCAGGTCCATATGGTGTATGATTAAAACAGAAAAGTTCCATTAAGTGTAAAAAATGCTGTGAAACTCAAGCTGTCTGGATACTTGGAAATATGCATTCTTTAAATCAAGAGTAGAAAACATATTCCGCAACTATGACATCAGTACCTATAAATGGTTAACTGTCAATCACAATGGCTCTGTCTGGCTTCCCTAGGTCCACACAAACCCAAGTATTCTGGTTTGCTTTTTGTCACCACTGTGCTAAAACTAATTCAGAAAATGCTGTCTCCATTAGTATCATTCTGAGCTATTTTTTTTATCTTGTAACTCAGCATCTCTCACACAATTCTAGAGAATATAATTTCCATAGTAAAAGCGGCACATTAGATCAAATTGTCACGCTGTGAATAAATCCTTCTGCACACATATGGCATTTCCATGTAGTAGCTGATACTATTTCTGTTGTAAGAGATGAAACTGGAATTTGTACTGCAGCAGTGTTTCACTGTATTGAAGCAATGCATATATATATATATACACACTCGCATAAGTAATGCAGTTCGCAGATTTCTGCTTAACAGGAATATTACTGTACACAATAAAAAATTCAGCAGTATGTATCAAAAGTAATTTTTCTATGCAGGAAAAACAAGAACAATGTTCTTCAGGTAGCTCACTAGATAACGTCAAGCGTCAAACTTCTATAGCAGTGTAGGTAAATGCATTCACTGAGTACTGAAGCTCAGAATCCAGTGTTCAATGTTATTTTAATAGCATATGATGCAAGAAAAAGTAACTGGACATGAATGCGTCCATAATAAATAACTGCTGCCATCCATGGTCAAAACAGTAACAGCTGGCATTGTAATGTCATATAAATATTGCTTAGGTAGAAATTCACAATATATTTTAATATAACATCTTTTTGCAGTATTTGCAGATTACACAATCTGGTTTACAATGTGCTGTGTAGAAGCAGTAGCATATTTACACACACACACATATATATACACACACATATATGTGTTCTGTATGCTGAGCTTTTAGCCATAGTTCACTGGCTGCAATTTGATTGAAGTTCACCATTTCTCAATTTTCCTATTGCCAATTAAGTTAGAGAAGCAACAGTTATGATCTCTTGTAGTGTAGTGTCAGGTCCAATTCATGCAGTAAATACTATCTATAATCAAGAGGAAATGCTTTCTTCCATCAGCTGAAGTTGACCTTTTTCTGATGTGCTTCTAGACTTACACATGATTTTTAACTCCCTTAAAGCAGCAGTGTACTGTTCTGTTGAGTCACTTGGTTTCTGTGTATGCTGGCAATCTTTATTGGATTCAGCTACAACATTTATTGCAGAAAAAAAAAAAAAGGTATTTCATTTCAGGAGCACAGATTCAGGTTTCTTTCATCATGAAAGCTTAGAGAATGCACACCAGCTCTCTGCTCTGATACAGCAAACAGCTAAGTGGTTTTCTTTCTCCAGCAAAGTCAGTGCCATTAACTGTAAGTATACGATTTCCAACCAATTGCATGTGAACAACAGAAGGAACTTAGGAGCACCTGGACTTCGTAGGAATGATGCAAATGAATTAAATGACACTTGTCTCACTTCTTCACCAGCTGAACAGAAAGGTTGTAATACTAAAAAGATTATTCCAGGTGTCCACAGAAATACCAAGTGAAAGTCTGATCCTGACTGCAACAGGCAATAGTAGAAACCAACCAACCCAAAAAATCCACAAAGTCAACTTCGCTTTAGAGGCTCCCTTAGTTTCTTTTACCTGACAAATGTTCTCTTCTCTCCCAACACCAATGCTGCAACACCAGAGCTCTCCCGAGTGATGGAATTTCAGTTCATGTTGTGTATGTGAAGCAACAGGATCAACAACTGGACCACCATCTACCTGTGAACAGATGGGGAACTAATACAGAACTTTCAGTCTTACAACAGCCAGTTATGATGGGAGTGAAGATAAACCTGCCTATGCTTTTGTGTTTTGTTGTAGTTTCAGTACTGAAAACAAGAAGGGTATTTCAAAGGCAGTTTTAATGAGGTACTTAATTACTACAGGTTTAGGCTTTTAGCACGGGGGATGAGACATGAATGAAGCGTATGTGGTGTTGGCATAGAAAGGCGAGGAAATGCAAAAGGCAGAAAAGGAAGGACAGAGACACTGAACGCAGAAAACAAAATCAAAGAAACAAAACACAGACAAAGAAGTGATACTAATAGCAAGCATTTCCTTTCTAAATGTTACTAAGGTGACAAAGAAGGTATTCAGTACATAACAAAGGCACATGTAGCTGTTTCGACTACTGGATGACTGTAAAAATTTTTACACAGCCTAATTTTGTTGAACCTGAAACATTCCAGTTGCAACACTCTTCTCAAGAACATTTCTGAGGCACACTCAACTCCTCTGATCAATGCTATACAGTCTGAAATTGAAACGAAATTTAGAAGCATCTGTTTTAATAGAATTTTGTTTCATTAATTTTTTTTTTTTTGCATTTAAGTGGGACTGAATTATGAAATCTGGAAAGGTGTCATGGTGAAGAACTATCTTCCATGTATCATTTCCAATTAGAACATAAAGATGAGGAGCAAGAGCAGGATGCATCTGCAGCTGGAACACTGTGCGCCATCTTTTTGAGTGTTTTTGGGAACACTATCAGGTCACCACTTCCGCTTCCTTCAGGGCTGCCCCCCGTCCTTTTCTAGATAAAACAGCCGAGGCATTGTGGTAGCTGGGAGTGATTCCTCCCGCCCCCCCCCCAGTAAACTGTACATTTGTGGAATAAGGTTTAATGTTACCAAAGGCAAGAAGGCAAGGCGGAAGAGGGGTGCTGCTGCCAGAGGGACGAAGGAGGGAGCGGGAACCTAACAGACGGATACACAAAAGCCTGAATAATTCCTAACTCGTCTCAGTCTGAACAAATGCCAAATATATTTCAATGGTATTCCGAGTGTACTTTAATATTTGGGGGAGGGGAAGAAGCAGGGGAGAAAACCCGCACCACGATAGCCTGCAGCTCAGCAAGGTGTCCTAAGTCCTTGGCTTCGCATTTCGCGGGTATCTTAACCCTAGGTCATCCAATAAAAGAAAACAGCCTTCAGCAGTTTTACGAGCGCAACGCATCGGACGCCTTTGTTGACACTGGAACGAGATGTTCTTTCCCGTTCCGACAAGAAAAGGAGTTAAAACGCTACCGCGGGATCCCTCCCAGCTGGCCCCTATTTGGCCGGGGCTTGGGTGGTCAGATTTCGGCACGCGGGTCGCAGCCAGCCGAGGAGGGGACGGCCGGGAACCGCCGCCGCGCCAGCCGCCCCGCGGCGCTCCCCTGGCCGCGGCCCGCCGCAGCTGGCCCGCCGCCCCAGCCGTAAGTAAGCGCCTGCGGGGAGGCCGCACGCCGGGGGAGGGCCGGGCCCTGTTTTCGGGTGGGTTTACCGAACGCGCTTTCGGCGGGAGACGGCGGCAAGCAGCCGGCGGCGCGCGGGAAAGGGCCCCAACCGTAGCCCCGGCGCCAACGGCTAACCACCGGCGACGCCGCCCCCGCCCCGGCAGCGCCCCCAGCGCCGCGTCCCGGGGGAAGGCCCCGCCCACCACGGGAGCCGTAGTCCGCCGGCCCGGCCGCCCTCCCGCCGCGCTCCCCTCCCCCCGCCCCCAGCCCGCGGGCAGAGCGGCGGCGCCGCGGCCGCCTCGCGAGGCTTGGCGGCGGGAGCGCTCTCGGGCGGCCTCCTCGCGAGGGCGGCCGCCGCGGGGATGTTTGGTGCGGGCGCCATTCCCCCGCGTGACGTCATAGTGCATTGTTGTGAGCGTAGCGGAGCATCCCTCAAGCTGTCAGCTGTGCCGCCGCCGCTGCCGGGAGCCGAGCCGGCCCGGCCCCCTCTCTCCTCCTCCTCCTCCTCCTCTCCTCCCTCTTCTCCTCCTCCTCCTCCTCCTCCTCCCCCGCCCCTCCCGCCCCGGGGGCTCCAGCGCTCGGTGTCACCGTATCATTGTCCGTGCGGAACCCCTCCGGGCACCCCCGCCCCCCCGGTCCGCCCTCCCCCCGGCCCCCCCTTCTCTCCCCCCCACCCCCCACCCACCCCCCCCCCAGAACCACCTCAATGAGATGCAAACATGAAAGACAAGAGGAAGAAGAAGGACCGCGTGGGTCTCTGTTGGGCGCCGCCCCGCCGCCGGCTGCCCGCCTGGTAGGTGCCGCGGCAGCATTGTGTGGGTGTGCGTGTGCGTGTGTATATGCGTGTGTGTGGTGTGTGCGCGCGCGCCCGCCGCCGCCAGCCCGGCGCGCTGCCCGCCGCTTTGTTGCCGGCGGTTAGGGCCGTTGGGGGGGGAGCGTGCGGGGGGGGGGGAAGGAGGGCGAGCGAGTGTGTGCGTGTGAGGGAGCGGGTGCGGGGTCTGAGGCGGGGAGTGTGCGAGGGAGCCTGTGCGAGTTGGTGCGTGAAGGGAGAGGCCGCGGTGCCCCAGCCGGGGGGGGCGTGCCTCGCGGGGGGGTGGGGGGGGGGGGGTGTTGGTGAGGGGGTGCCTCCCCCCGGCGGTGCCGGGCCAGCCCGCTCCGGGCGCTGGGTGAGCCCGGGCTGGCGGTGCAGGCAGCCCTCTGCTCTCCTCCCGTCCCCGCCTGGAGAGGAGAAACAGCTACATCCCTTCTTCGGTGTATGTGTGAGGAAATGCCTATTCTTTTCTTCTTTTGCATGCGTGTGTGTAAATACCCAGGGATTGTTTCTACCGCTGCAAGTCCGTGCATCAGATATCCCAAGAAAAGCCCTCCTTTTAATTCTAGAGAAAAGTGAAATATCTGGGAATTGCCTTTTCATCCCTTTAGCGCGGACAGGAGGACGGGGCCGAGGGGCGAGGACGTTGGAGACTAGAACTCTGTCCTGGGATTTCCCTTCACCCTCTCGACTTCCCCCCACTGATCAGGGAAATATCCAGGGCAATCAAACCCACTTCTGGAAAGGCTCTGCGGCTCTGGAGACCTAGTCCTTTCCCACTTCATTAAGAAACTGTCTCCCTTACCCTACTGTATCTGTTTTCATGATTCCGTATTATTGTTTGCTAAGTGTAATAGTGCACATTGTTTATGTTGTTTTTCAGTTTCGGAGTGTGTACGGGTTCTCTCCATTCTAGGAATTTTACAACAGACAGTTATGCACAATACAGCATGTGTGGTTGTACACGTTTGTGTGTCTTCTGCAAAGTTGGGTCTGGTTCAGCTTCAGTTGGGCGCGTAGAAAGATGACAAAGCTAGAAAGACAGGCTGTCAGTTTTATTGCTTTTTTTTATATCTACACCAACTTTATCTTTTATCCATTTCTGATACAGACTTAATTGCTTAAAGTAACGTGTCTGTGCTAATATTGCGTCTGTTCTTGGTAATGGGTATTGATATCTTATTACTATGATTTGTTTAGTTGTCAAGCACATTTCTTGTAAAAATGTTTTCATCTTGTATGAATTCCTACAGAGGAAGTTCAGCCTCTCTCTCCTACGTAAATAATTATAAGGTGTTAGACAGACACTACCTATAGATGTCTCTGTAAGCTGTACTGAGGTATTCTCATATGCTTGGTCAGTGCTAAATTCTGGTATGGCTCATTGTACATCCTACAACATTTGTAATAATGCGGCTTTAGCGAAGGTGCTCCGATACAGTGTCACTACTGTCCTCTCTTATTTCTCACGACTGAAACAAAAGTTTAACTGCGGTAAAACACTCTCCTTTGCCAAAATAATTTTGGCAGCGGCTGTTGCTACAGTACTTGTTTCTCAGTGCTTTAAACTGGCAACACGTATTCAGAAGTCTATAATAAATACATCAAATGCTATTCTGACTTTGCTCTGTTAAGTTGCTGCTGCAGTTGCCACTATAAGCTGTGTTTTGTTTGACAAATGTGCACGAAGGGATTTCATTGTGTATTGAGCAAAATTGCTATTCCCATGTGGTGCAATATATGGAAAAGTTTAAAGCCTCTGGAGAACAAAGGCTGAGCCAGTGCTGAGGAGAAGGGCTAAGACTCTTTCTTATTTTCCTGATGTTGTATCACCTCACGCTCCCCCCCAGACGGGTCATGATTTGCTGAAATTGAGTAAAAGTGATACCCTGCTGCATAGAAGTGGTGGAGATGCCCAAGGTCCACAGTGTGGTTTTGTCTAGCCTCCTGGGGTTGCCAGGTTATGGAGAACTTGTCCCAAGTCCATTACACGAGTGATACATAGTGCTGCTGAGACCAACTACAGTCGTGCACTGGGCTTTGCTTGTATAGTGACCTATGTTTGCAAATTACAATGAAAGATTGAAGCCAAAATTGCCACTCCTTACAGTGTTTTATGTTAGGGCCCTGATGGTTCATTATGACTTTGTTTTCTTGGGATACATCAATAATGTATTACTGCAAGGTTTGATTAAATCAATTTCTTTCCAACGACAAGTAAACAATGAAGTGATTGATACCTACTCGCAAAAACCAACTCATGAGTTACCTAGATCAATATGTTGTAAAATTGTATGCTGCTGAATTATTTTTAGGAACAAGAGGTTGAATTAATACATACAGGAAATGTGTGGGTATTTATGAGTTAAATTTCCTACAAAAGCCCTTACATTACAACAATATTGGCCTTTCAAAGTTACGTGCTAAACAGTATGAAATGACATTGCTGGCATTGCTTTTTCACTCTGTTGTGCACATCCATAGATTACAACCTAGACTTTAAATATCATACTTGCATGCTAGTTTCCCAAGTACTTTTAAGTTCACTCACTGGAGCTGCTGATTTTTCATTTTATTTCTTTGTTTGGTGTGAGGTGCCATACTTAATTTTCTGTACCCCTTTCAAACTCAGTGCTAAAATATATACAATTGAAACATGGAAGAAAAGTATACATAGCTATTATTAGCAACACCCAGTAGCTTCCCAAACGCAAATGTTTCTATACTTATGACATGCCTATGAAGTTAAGTATTTTGACCCATGCAGAGTTTGAGGCATGTAAAGATTAAGTACCTTACTCAAAGCTGTGCAGGAAATCTGTGGGAGAGGCAGTTATGGTACTGACAGCATCTCGGTAGTAGTTCTGTTTCGTAGTCATAAAATCATCTTCCTTCTGTGGCTACACTTTTGCCTCATTCACTCTCTATTACTATTTCTCTCACAGTAATTATGAGAGAAATGGATATGGTCATGTCTCTATATAAAATCTATATTGAAACTCATAATGCACCATGTAATAGTTATGGATAAAAAGGAGTACAAAAACTGGACTTGAGCCTGAAATCATTACACAGCGCTCCATTTCCCACATTCACAATGAAAGAAGCAGAAGTACTTTCGAAAAATACATTACATGACAGTCTTAAAATACATCATAATGTGTAAGTCTAAGTGGTGAGGCTCCAAACTGACAGTCGGTGTTGCATTTACTGTCTTTTGGTGTTTGATTAAAGGGTCTTTTAAAACTTAAGTTCCTGCAATGCAGTGGTTTTTTTAAGCTGTTCCCTTAATTTTTAAAACATAAGCAAGAAAGGACTCCCACTATATTCAGCTCTTGCTGTGAATACCATATATGTGATATAGGCAGTAAAACAGGAGCCACTGGCATGTCCTGTAGTGGAGCTTGCATTTTGTGGAAGAAGCCTCCTGCAGAGAGTTGATTCTTTCTGTCTGCGACACGCTGCTTTTTTCCTCATGCAAGTCTGCTTATCTTAGGGCAAGGCATAGCCCAGCTTACAAGCATTCCTGAGAAATGAACGCATGTGCAGGATCAGTGGAATGGTGGCATACCACTAACAGTTCATGTTACAGAACCCATTTTGTAGAACACGCATTTTTATGGACAAAATTGCAACCTGTCTTTACAGCCTGCCAAAGGGCATATCTTTGATGTAGACCCGATATGTCAACTCACTTTGTACTTTGCAGCAGACTACAGCAACCGCTTATGGTTAACGACCTGGGCATTATTTCCATACCAGTTTTCTGCTTTTTGTGTCTGATAGACTAAGAACACTTAAAAGAACGAGAACAAAAGAAAACCTTTAAAGGAAGGGGAGAAACATCCTGTCTTTCCTCTGTCTTTCAGTTGATCCTCATTTGATGAAACCGTATTGTTGTTTTCTGGTCATATGTGGAACTTGTAAAAATTGAGTGGAAGGGTTAAACACTTGAGTAGTTTAAGCAATTTGTAATGATTCAGTTAAAAAAACTTGTATCCCTTTAGTTTTAGCTGTTCTTAAACTCACAAAGACTCTCAAGCAGTTGCTGAAAGTCCTGAAATAGTGAATGCTGCCTCTTAATAATTTCAGGCCATAGATGCTGTATAAAAACTATTGAAATTAAAAATACTGAGAATAAAATGTGTCCAAGGATTTTCTGTCACAGAAGAACTGATAACAGTTTTAAGTAGGTAGCAGGGATACAACTTCTATCATTTGACTGCTAGACATGATCCTTTGTTATTTGTGATACAGAAAGGTGAAAGAGGCCTGAATAAAATGAGCGGAGGCGGCTCACTTTGGGAATGCAGAGCTCGGTGTATGTATGAAGTACAGAACTTCTGCTTATGAAGGGTCATAGTTTATGGTAACATTTTAAAAGGATTTTTTATTTATAGCTTGCCCTTATTATTGCCCTCTTCTCTTTCCTGTAAGTGGTGTTTTGAAACGCAGTTCAGTTAAGTCTCTACCACTAGCTGATAATAAAGCAGAAGAAAATCCCAAGAATGAGAACGTAGTGCCTGTTGGGTTATTCGTGTGTTGGATCTCCTCTCCAGTATTTTTGCTCTTTCTTCTCCAAACTTTGTTCTGAAAGAAAGGTTTTCTCGTGTTACTGAACACTATGTTATTTACGGTGCTATAGAGAGTCCTCATGGTTCAGGTGATGTGTGCATATTGGGTGAGTAACATTCATACCCTAATTCTTGTATTTCTTCCACTAGTCTCTTGACAGGATCCAGCTCTTAACTAAGAGTTGTTCTCTTGATCCTGTAAACTTTAAGAAAATTATACTAATTAATTAAGGAAACTGATGCTGGAAAAAAACATGAAAAACAACAAAAGCCCATTGGAATTGTTAGCTTGCACGTTATTGTTTAATGTGGCTGGCTGTCCAAAAGCTGATTGTTGCTTCATCTGGTCTGCTAAGATAGTGTAGTTGAAACAGATTGTATAGTGGTATGGAAGTATTTTTGCATTACATCTTCATATTTGAAGGCCACAAATGAAACAAAAAAGTAGAAGAGTAACTTCTGTATAGCTAGACCATTGATGATAATTCCTTTGACTTTTATCTTAAGTCTTTGCTTTTGTTACTATAAAAAACAGTTTAAAGCATTGTGTGAGAGGAGATTCATGTATCTTTAAAAATGGGAGATTTGACATAACTTTGTTTTATGGTATTAAGGATTTCTTTGTTGTTGGCTTAACAGAGACCTACTATTATTTCCATATTTGTTCTGAGTTAATTCTTTTTCAGACATGCAGAAACATAGTGGCTTGGGAAGTTTTGATGGCCTTTCCCTTTGATCCACAATCAATGTGGCTTTGAAGAGCTATATTTTATTTTGGTTTGCTCTAGGGTTTCCTTCAATTTGTTTTATTCAAAGTAATTTTTGCATTTGTTAGACAAGGTTGAACCTGCACTTATTTTTCTTTTTAAATTCTGTGTTTGTGTTTTAAGTGTCAGTATTTTATTTTGTTGTTATGAAATAATACAGAAATGAATGTGGTTTTAAATTTTTTTTTTATTTTAAAAGGTTATCTACAAATAAAATATAAACTTGATCTATTTCAGTTCACCTTTTGCATTCTTCTGGGGCAGATTGAGAGGGATGAGATTCTAACTCTTATCTTGAGACAGCCCTTTAACCCTTGGCGTCACAGACCTTTAGGAAGGTAGGAACCCAACCCAGGAGTGGGGCCTATTCTCAGTAATGTCACATTATTTCTATCAAAGTAGGGTACCATAGGAGAAAACCCTGACAGGAACTTAAACACGAGCATTCCTCAACAATGTGAAGGTGCTCTCGGTGCCTTAAGGTATGATTTAATGCTCACTGTTGCAGTGAATGCTTCCAGTGACTCCTCGGTTACCTTTCTCTTTAGAAGAACTAATGTTTTCCTGTCATACTGCATGTTTCTGTTGAAATAACTGATCTGTTCTTTTCTTCTTCCAGCAGTTGACAAGTTTCTCACAAACAGGATTTGGTCAGTTGCATGTGGAAACAGTGGAATCACAGTGAAATAGTTTCTGCTAATCACACCCAGGGCCCTACCCACCCTTCACAGCTAGATTACTTTGGATTTGCTAGCCCAGTTCACCAATTCCCTGGATCAAACTGTGTCATTGCAGCATCCTAGTCTGGACCAGGTAGTATGCAGCTAATCTTGGTTTGAAGGGATGACTTACGCCTTTCTGAATATCATACCTTAAGCAGACCACTACCTAAATATATTCACTTATGACTGTAGTACTTTGGCATAGCCATAATGAGTATCAGGAGATAGTTAATAAGCCGTCTGGCAGTACATGCCTTCTTCCTAGTCTCTTTGGTGTCGGTGCACTGATTTGGGTTGGGGACTGCACTTAGTATTGGAGGGATCTAGAGCAACACCATTCACTTTGGTCTAAGCAAGCTCTGCTGTTTCTGATGTTGGAACAGGAAGTGGGGGTGGGGTGGGGTGGTTCTCATGTTTTCATCCTTTGAGTGTTAAGAGTTCACCTTTCTTTAATGGCTTGAGCTCAGCAGTACAAAGTCTTTGTGGACCCTGGCATGTAGTTTTCCTCAATAGTGGAGGACCTTTCAGATGGGGTTTTTAACATATGGGATCCAGTCATTACATTGCAGGTTCTGAGTCTGATGTGGCATCCTGTATCTCGGGTATCTGATGAGACTTGTTCTGTAGTGTAGCATTGAGTTTAGTTTCTGTCTGACAACATTTGCCAGGATCGGCAGCCGCAGTTCAGTCTGTTGCTCTGCAATCACTAGGGACATTCACAGACTCTTTAAGAGGATTGGGCTATATTTCTCTGTAGAAGATATTCTAGGTCATGTCCTAGATTATTGTTCATGATTCTGGAGCATCAGAAAGTAATTTATTTAGAAGGCACACGTTACATACTCTGTTTTAAAACTTGTCCTCCTATATACATAGATTGGTCTAATCGAGCCTGTGATGATGAGAATCTCGTCACTGCTTGTAGAGGCTCAACTCTAGAGATCATTACCCTGTGGGTGACAGTTGCATCCTATGGAGCATAGTCTGACTTATAGAAATAACACTTTCTAAACATCTACAGTTTCAGAAGTGTTCCTTGACAGACAAGCATCTGGAGCTGGTAGATCATTTGTTTTGGAGAACTTAATGTTGAAGCTATTTTCTCTCTTTCTTGTTGTGATCTTGGTGAGGTATAGACAGGATTGGGAATTTAGTGAAACGGTCACTCTAGTCTGGGTTTATATTGCTTTATCCTGGTTAGCTTCTTGTATAACTTGATGTATAGAGAGGGTAAAGAGCCTTAACCAAGTTATATATCAACCATCTGAAGGTCAAAGTTTTACTCTGTTTCAGCTGACTCTTAGCAGCCCGGGGAACCTGCCTATCTATGTGTAGTGGTTCACTGTAGTTGGTGAGATGCCTTGTGAAATGTCTGCAGAGCGTAGTAAACCACAATCGATCTTCATGTCCCATATGGTTTGCTCTTGCCTTTACAACTTGAACCTTCTTTATATAGGATGAGGCTCTACCACTGTCGTTGTATTGCCAAAGTACTTAACTTCATCCTTCATAAGCTGTAACTTTTTCTGTTTCAATTATTTTTCTTTCAGTTCCATCAGTTTTAACTGAAAAAATTCCACATCCAGATGTTTCAATACATCTATTGGTGTCTTTTCGGATAAAAGTTAATTCTTTTTATGCCTCAAAATTCCCAGTTATTCACCAGCTGCTGAGATATCTATTGGCATTCCGTGTCACTACACGTCTGCCAATATTTCCTAGCAAGGGTAATGGGAGAAAATAGACCCTTACTGGCCATAGCCTGCTGTCATTCTTCTGGACCAAGATCCTGGCAGCTATCTCAAAATTATGATGCTCTCTGATCACACCAACTTCTTTCATCTCATTTGGCATTTCTGTCATTTATAAATTTTAGACAGGTAAGACCAACAAGAACCTCTTTGGAATTCAGTGTTTAGAGTGGGAAAAGCATCTTAATTAGAGCATTACTTCGATAATCACAGAACTGATAATCATAGAAGATGAAGTTGGAAAGAGCCTCAAGGTCACCGTGTCTGTTTAGACTTGAAAATAAGTCACACGCCCCAAATTAGTTTTAGTTTTTGTGAAATCAGTAAAAATCACTTGGTAACTTTCATGATCTATATGAGCTAGGACTTCTCTGGCCTTTGCCAGAATCTGGTCTTTTTGTGGAATTTCACATCCTACTTAAAAAATGGGAGAACTAGAAGAATAAAATTATTATGAAAAGTTGTCTGATGGGCATGATTTAGTATTCAGATGCATTCTAACCTTTTTTTTTCTGACAGTGACTAGACAGAAAACATCAATTTTCTTGTACAGATTGAGAATTCTGTATCCATTTAATGGTGCTCATTGATGTTCTCTGCTTTTTTGAGGCTTTTTTGGACGTAGTCTCTGGATTTTTTTCAGCAGTTTGATGTAGCAGTGCTGCAGCAGGTTCATACTTAGAGCAGTACTGCTAAATGCATTCTAATGTATTTCACAATTTCATTCATAATGCAGGTTTTTGAGACATCTTGCAAGCACTCATTTTCTGTTTTATAAAGAAAAAAAAGTAGAATAACTTAGTGGGGCTCACTGTCTAGCTGTGGAATAAGCTCAGAAAGTCGCTGTTGAAGACATTTTCAAATTAGTTACTATTGAAGACACGTTAATACCTTTTTGTTACTGGTTTCAAGATGACGTATGGCTCCACAAGTGCGTGCCTTTCTGAAGACATCAGGGACTACCAGGCATTTGCCCAGACTCTTCTTGTACTGAGGTATCTTGGTTTGAAATTATTTATTTATTTTTTTTTTTGGCCAAGAATAAGAAAAATCTGTGTAGCCAATTCTGCTACATTGGCAATCCTTGTCAAACAGGTTGTTTGTCGTCTTTTGTCCTGTTCCTGGAATGCTGTGCTGTCAAGTTGTATTACATTATTAAACATCTCCTGTCTGTTCAGCCATGTCAGCAGAATGGCTGGACAGTTAGTCAAGTGCTTGGGTCCATCAGCCCAGATCGCAGTAAAGAAAGGGAAAGCGGTAGTATAGAGCATGAACTGTATTTTGTAAGGCTACTAATCTTTTAAAATAATGGTGGAGATTCTTGTGATGCTTTACTGCACCCTGCCCAGTACATGTGTGCAGCTAAAGACTTTGCATATAGATCACAGTCCAACAGAGGTGTTCTGGGCAATAGCTGAAGTGCTTTTTGCCAGGTATCCCAGTAGGAAATATTTCTTGGGAGGACAGAATAAGGATTGCATGTTTTCATGTGGTCCCTCAAATTCCTGACTTAGCAGCTCAAATCTTATGTATCTATATAAATATCTCATGTCAAGTATTGGGTTACAGCTCTGTGAGACTGACTGGGAGAATCAGAAGTCTACATGCCTGGGACATTCGGTCTGTCCATAACGAGCCCCAGCATCCTTTGATTAGACAGTTAGCAATAGCAAGAAATGGACACTGCTCCCAGCTCTTGGGTTAGTCCAGTTGTGTGGTTGTTTCATCTTGCAAATAAAATTTTTCATGCTGAAATGCTGTTCCTCCAGTCACTGTTCAGGGATCAGCTCACTGCCAATTTCCCCTATCGCTTTTGGAATGAGCGCTACCCATCTGAGTGGAACTTGTCAGTGATAACCAACCCTATGTCTTTGTCTTGGACCGATGCTCCTTGTCCTTAGTAAAAGTCTGTTGGTGAATACTGTGGTTTCTAGAGCATGGAATCAGCCCCCAAAGAGCAGATACTGAAAGAAAATGGAATTACTCCTTTAAGCTGGTTTGAACGCTGCAGTTATCATATGAAGAAGGATCTTTCCTGCTCTTTGTGATACAGTGTTCCAACGACACTGAGCCCCACAAAGTGGTTGTGATATTAAAACATGCTCTTTTTTAAAGCTGTAGAAGCACTGAAGAACTGGAGGGCTCTGGCTTTACAAGGTAAATTTGGAGATTTTTATCAGTCTGGCCGTGCAAGTTACTGCATGCTGTATACATGCACTGCTGATGATTGTTGTATTTACTAAGTACCTCCACAGGAACTTCTTAGTACCTGTGCTACGATCAGCCCTTCACAGTAAATGTTTGATGCTCACTGTGACCACTGTGGGTTGTTAATTTAGCCTCCAGGCCCCCAGCAGCAGTGGCTCTTGAGGAGGAGGCTGCAGAATTCATAGAGGGCTGTCTGGGGAGTTTTCCAATGAAAGAGATCATAAACGTGGGAGAAGCGAACAAGCAGACGCTTGACTGACTGAAGGGCGCAGGATGCAGTGCAAGAGATAAGCAATAAGAGGAGTGGGCCGAGTGAAAGGCCTTGAGGATAAAGTTGGTGTCTGAGCAATCATTTGAGCTACTGTGCTTCATGGACTCCAAAAAGGTAGTCTTTCAACTGGTCTGTGAACTATGGATTGAAAACTTCAGTAGAAGATGGGAAACTAGAAAAAACTTTAGAGAAATAGAGTCAAAGCAGTTGATCAGGAATGTTTTGTATGGATTTTGGACGTTAGATGAGAAAAGCATTGTCTTACCGTCTTCTAATCTGTTTAGAAAAAACAACCAAACAATCAAAAAAAAATTACGACATCTTAACCTGGCAGATTAGTTTGGCCTAAGTGGGATTTTCACTTCAAGGAATTATTAGAATTTTTTGTAGGTTAATGTCTAATGAAATAATAGTTATGTTGCAAAAGAGAACACTTCTGTCTCCATTAAATTGTAGGGTTACCTTCTTTGCTTGGAGATAGGCTGTTTGACATATTATCAAACCATTCTAATCTTACTGATATTCTCAAAATCACTTCCATTAAATTAAAAAACAACAAAAAAATCTGTGTAGTCAATTTTAACTATCCTTAATGAGAATAGACTTGGTTTCATACTGTAATTTTCATGCGCTAACTCATTATATTAGTGTCTGAGCTGTTGGAGAATGTTTCAAGCTATTTAAAGTAATGTTAAATAAAGTATAATAATGCTGCTGTCTTTTTTCTGAGCCAGATCTACAAAAGTGGCTGCCTAGATAACTGAGGTTGGTATATATGCATGGTGGTTGGGAAACGCTTCTGAAAGAGCTGCAAACAGAATGAGAGGTTTAAAAAAAATTAAAAATCACCACACCTGTTTGTTGTTATCAGCATTCTTAGTGCTGTTATGGCAGGAAGTTTCATGTGTTAGTTAAGTGTTGTTAAATTTCAGAGTTAATTTTATAGAAAAATATGGGTGTGGAGGGGGAGGAAAGGGATCTGGGGAAAGCATTCTGAGGATTAATGCTCTGAAAAATGAGGTTTTAAGTGCTACATACATACATAATAATAGTTATGAACCTTATTACTTTTGGTACTTGCATACATTTTCTGGGATTAGTAGAAGAAAATGAAACTGGGTTTATGTCTGTTGGCATGTCATGTGGTGAAAAGAGTGTGTGCCTGGGTGATACTGATGTAATCCTGGGAAGAAAAATAATAGTGCCGTATTGGGAAGTGGTGAAGAAGAGATGGAGGTGGTTTTGTACCAGTGAGAAGCAGAACAGCAAATATACTGAAAGGAGGGAAAAAACCTCTACAGCTGACAATGAAAGAAATTAAGAAAAAACCACACCTAACCCTTCTGAATGCTAGGATAAAATTGCATTTTGTTTGTTAATTTATTTCTTTAGCTACTATTTTACTTAATTAGATAACCAGTTAAAGTCCTGAAACCTTCACCTTTAAAGTTTGGATTCTTCTCAGACTTTGCGAGTATAAGGATCACAGTGAAACACCAAGATGAAAAAAATTCTGTCTTCTCTTCTCTGTAAAAGACAGGGCCTTTGTCTTGGAAATGAAATACTATGTTTTGATTGCATTACATTCTGTTTATTTTTAGAACAAGTTCCATTATGGGCTATCTCAACCAAAGGAGTATTGTTGAAATTATAATTAATCCCTTTGAAATAATTGGAAAGACCAGTTTGTCTTCTGAAATACTCTCTTATCCATTTGGTAGTAAGATCTCCTACTGGCATTTTCAGAATTGGTTTCAAATTATCTTGTCCAGGTTATTTCTGTCTCCTGGAATCTCCCATGTCCAAAACTCTGTCTGACATGATACTTGAATATGAGACTGTGGTAGGGTTTTTTTTGTGATTCTGGACACCTTGGTTTATTTTTATTCTAACCTCAGAGGACACAGCATGTAAATCTCCTAAGTATAATTTTATGTCTTTGGATGAGGTGGTCTGCCACAGTTAAAGGAAGATTGCATTCCTGGATTTGAACTGTAAGGCTAATCTCATTACTAATTCTCATTGTTTCAGAGGTACAGTATGAGATCAGTAGTTACACTGGGAGCCCAAATTGAGGCAGTGTAACTTTTCCATAAAACAGGTTTCATTTTTCTGTTCATTTATTGCTAGCTATTTTTGGAGGGAAATGGAAGATATAGCTAAAACATGCATTATCAGCTTCTAAAACATCAAATCTAAAAAGATGTGCCTAAGCCCCATAGACGTTGAATTTATTTGCCAGTAGCATTTCCTAGGAGCTGACAATTTCTACTGCTACATTTGCTGAGAAGATGCAACTTTGGGAAAACTCAGATCCTTATGTATATGTATGTTGGTGTTCATAGAAAAAGAATAAAACACATGACTGAATATAACAGCCATGTTTTACCCTCTCTTGGTTTGCTTTTCTTGGGTTACTGTCCTGATGAGTAACAGCTGAATCTGTTCAATATATAGTGAAGGATTTTAGGATAGGAAATCTGCCGTGATACTAAGGACCCTTAAAAATAGAAGCTTGTCTTGAACAGGAAGCCTAGCTTTATGAGAAGTCTCTGTACTTATATTCCTTTATAAAATCCTGTGTGATTCCTTTCTGTTGACCAGTTATTTTGTTATGATTCTGGAGTTCGGTGCTGGCAGTTGCATGATGTGTGTGGCTGATGGCCATTTGTCGCTGTAACCTGGTCTGTGCTTGTCCAGCTTGACTCGGAGGGGTCAGCCAGTCTTGTAGCTTGGAATAATGCCTTCAAGCAGGGTCAGGAGTTTGGAGCCTCCACAACAATTGCAGATTGTCCTGAATATTTTAAGGTTTTTCCTCTCTGGGGGAAGATGTTCTGCATTTTGGTTTGAGATCTGGTTACAAACTGTTGGTTTAACCATCAGCATTTTGTCTCCTTACGAGCTCCAGTTTTGAAGTCAACAGTTCACCTTCTTTATAGGCTGGAGGTCCTATTGAATTTGTTTACCTATGCCAAGTGACTGCTCCTATTGGTTTAAATCTCTAAGGGAAATTAGCATCCAGCTGGTAGGCAGTTGTACTGATGAGGATTAATTGATTTTTCTCTCCTATCCACTTACCATCAATAAGAAATGTCCTTAGCTTTTGTGATACTTCTTCCCTGCCATAACGTTGCCCTGATACCTGACTGGTCTCACTGTCAGGACTGGTCTCAGCTGATGCTCACATTGTATGTGGATGTGAATAACAGCCTGATAAAAGTGTTTAAGTCAATACTTGAGAAGCCTAGATAAAGGCAACGCTTTTCTGGTGAGAACTTTTAACAATGTGATTTATTTCATATAAACCAATGGTAAAGAATTGGTGTTTTTAACAGAAAAAACCCCTTTTATATCAAGGATTAAAGTTTACCTAGCTTGGCGTGATTTAGCAGTATCCAGAAAAGGAGAATTTAAGAAAATATAGACAATTAATTTTCCATTTTTGGGGGAAAAATAATTCTTCCCTCTTTAACAGAACTTTGGCTTAATACCACAGTATTATCTGAAGTATTTTCTTTCATAAGGAGGTGCGGGGAGCATGTTAGCAAAATATCCTATGTGCATTTCTCTGAAGAGATAGGATTTTGAAAGATTAGTAACTTGAATTGAGGATGGTCAGATTATTTTACAAGGTTCCCGGGAAGAAGCAAGCATGTCATTTTTCTCAGAACTTGAGGAAATCTGCTCCTTCTGTCCTGATTTTTGTTTATATATATATATGTCTGAATACAAACACAAATATAAAGCCATTATATGTTCTTTCTAATCTGCCTGTATTGTGACAAATGTTTCTTCATAGTAGTTGTTAAATAGGGTATTTTTCAAGCCTTTAAACAGATGCTACCAAATATCACTATAAAACACCAGTATGGACTTCAGTTCTGCAATAACTGGTGTATTTAACAGGACAAGTGTGGGTGGACTTAGGTGATGAGATGGGGAAAGGACTATGTGGAAAGACTGATAAGAAGGACTGAACAAATAAATGACAAAATGGGTATGAGTTAGCGAACTGCAAAATGTTCTCCTATTTTTGAAAATCTTAGATGAGTAATTGTCAACTGTGCCATCTGTAAGTAATGTGGGCTTCCAAACTTGTGGCAATTAAAACTGCCTAGCGTCCCACTCTAGCCTTGTATTTTATTCTGTGTACAAGTCAGTACTGAAGACTAATCTCTTATGACATTAATCGTCTCATGAGGAGAGACGGAATAAATCACAGTAGCCCTTCCTCTCTTCACTCATGAAGATAAATGCCATAACACGATGGCTGATCTTTGTTATGACACTAACCATTATATATTTAACAGAGATAGCAAAATCCCACTGACAGCTAACAAAAGAATTCTCTCTTTACACATTCTATGAGAAGGCTGTATTTCTTTAGTTCAAAAACATGACTTACCATATCTGCTCTCAGAGCAATTTAGGCAGTAGATCTGGATTGTGCTAGTGAACTCTATTCTGTACACAATGATGTCATGATTCAGGCTAATGAAAACTGATGTGAAATAATTGTGCAAGCTTTGGAAGGAATAAACTGCATAACACCCAAGGACTCTTCAGACTCTATTCTTTTGTATTGTCTGTTTTGACAAGAAAGAATAACTCCCCTATTTAAAATAAACAAGCAAGCAAGCAACCTCCACCCCCCACCCCTCCAAAACAACGAAAAACCAACAAACCAAACTCAAAACCAGACCTAAAGCTTTCATCATTTTTTCATTTTGTGGAGATTTAATTTTTCTGTGTTGCCTTCAGTACTTGATCAGGTGGGCTCAAGGAACTGAAAGTGGCTTTTTGTTGTGTCTGTGATTGCAAGGGACTTTTAATTTTTCCAGCTTTACCACTTGCTGTACACCTCTTGGGAATTTCTTTCCAGATTTTCCATGCTTTAGTCACATTCTGGTCTGTATTTCTGGGATAACATTACTAAGAAAGATTCTTACTAATGTTCTGCATCTCTGCTTGCTTATTAATTTCAAGGGAGTGATGCTGTGTGTCATCCTGTGAGTGAGGAACAGAGCAAACAATTGAGTTGTGAAGTTAATGGACTTCCCTTGTGAGGTTAAGAGGATCAATGTGACTTACACTGATTGAAATACCTAAAATGGCTGAAACTAATAAGTAAGAATATTTAGGTAGAGTGCATAGTTTAAAATATTTTATTTGTATTCTACTATCCATCTTTGGGTTTTGGGGGTTCCTTCCCCCCCCTTCTTTTTTTGTTTTCTTTTTTGCCTTCTGGAAATCTTAGGTCTGTATCTTTAGGAGACTGTCTAACAAGATAAGCTCTGATAGTAAAGCGATGGCAAGAAAACCGGCATAACTGTCATCTCCTGTTAAATTTGGTACATTCAGAGAGTAGCCAGTAGGAATTTTATTTCTCACATTAAAGTAACCCTTACACATTACATTTGCCTGAGGAAATTAAGCAATGAAGGCTTTTAAAATAAACACATACTCATTCTCTCTGTTGATTTTTCTGGGAAGCTTTACTTTTCATATTATTTTTTTTATTTTACTATGCTGAAACATAAGTTATACAGCAAACCTTTCAGTGTTTCAGAAAAAAAAAATAATCTGTATCAGCTTTCAATAGAAAACAGCATATATGGAAGCAAATATGTTTGGATTTGGTGCTTCTTAGTATTTTTTTTTGTTGTTGTTGTTATTCCCTTAGTAGTGATGAACGTATCCACACTGGTGCTAGTTCTTTCCTCTCTTATATGTAATATAAAAGCAACTGACAGGGCAGTCATATCCATTCCGCTCCATTAGTTCCAGTCACCTAAGCATGGCCTCTCTTCATTTTGTACAGGGGTTGGTGCCAAAGGGGAATTTTTATCCCTGATGGAATTAGAGGCATTTCAGGATCATGGCCTGTGTGATCACGAAATCTGTGATTTTTTTGGGTGGCAGAGCTCTGCTTTACTCTGGGCCCCTTCTCTGGAATAATGATTCATAGTTGTAAACAGCTTTGACCCATGTTTTTCAGCTGGGTGCATTGATACAGAAATTGAAACTTCTACTCTAAACTAAATAGGCAGAGAATATGGTCTACAAGCCATAGGAGGTTTGCAATACCATTTGTCCTGTCAGCACCCAAGAACCACAGTGTGCTGCTAGCTAGCTGTTCAGTATTGAGCACCTAGGCAGCACTTGTGTACCTGTGTGTGGGTGTTGGGGAACCCATGGCAATGAACTGTATCTGCATGGATGTGCTAATGTTTCAGGAGGTAGACAACACAGGAACATGCTGTGGGAGTGTACTGTGGTAAGGACAAGGGAAGAAAGGTATTTCGGTGGGGATGCGGGAAGGTGGAAGATATGGAAGTTAAGGGTATTGCAACACCTCAAAAGATGAGAATATCACTTTGAGAGTGCAAAAGGCTGGGCAGAGTGATAGGCAATGGGGTATTGTGACAGAAAGCCAGAGGAGGTATGGCTTGCATGGCTAAGCAGAAGTCTGGAGGCTGGACTGCACTGTCAGAATTGAGCAGTCATTCTGAGAATCTGGGTGCTCCATCACTTGAACTGAAGTCATCACTAGTAATCCTGCTGCTATTAATGGAACCCATACCGGGGTAGCAAGTTTGATATCCTGCTCACTAGGGTATGTATCTTTGATCCTGATCTTACGGAAATCTGATAGGATTCTGTGTGCTCGCTGCATTCATCCTGTTACAGTCACCAAGGTGTTTATGGATCTGTGCTGATAGAGCCTTTAAGTGAAAGTTGCTGGTTGCTTGGACAGGCTGATTGCATTAGTAAAGAGAGAAATACGAAGGTTTCTTTTTGTTTCAGTGTGTCAGAACAGATCAATAAGTTATTATAAGTCAGTTGTTTAAGGTTGAAAACTTTACCCTATGTTTTCTGGTGTGATGTATGAGGCCACTAGCAATGACAAGATGTCGTTGCTGCTAGAGCTTGGGCTTTTTAAAGGAATAACACAATTGTATGTTTTAATTTTAACTGAATTGTAATCCAATTTCTTTTGAATTCAAAATGTCAAGTGTACAGTTTCTCTGGAATTTCCAAAGCACTGCTGCTGCCTTTCTATCAGTTTAAAAGATGACATTATAAACCAATCAAAAAAAACCAATAAAAGGGTCCAGACATCTCAGAACAAGCCTCAATCCAGCCAGTCAAAGCAATGAAATGAACAAATAAATCATTCAGCTTCTTTATTGCTCTTTCATTCAGTATTTTAGGAGATGATAATGCCGTACGTACCTGGCAGGTTAGCAAAACTAGACAGTTTCGCACCAACTTGCAAACCAATTCTATAGTAGAAATTCTCTTGCAGGAAACACTCTCCCAGTTGTTCCCTGTAGTTCACGCAAAAGGAACTGTAAAGTGCTTTTGACTGAAAGAGGGCTGTGGAAAAATGTTTTTTGGGTGTACTTTAAACCATTTGAGCTCTACAGGTCAGTAGCATTACCTCTGAACCTAAAAAAAGTCTGGACTAGCAAGCATGTTGATTTTACTTTTCTTTCTTATCTGTAGTGATGCATGGATTACAGAGACAAATTCGTAATACGGAGCATACTGTGAAAGACGTGTCTTATGAAATGCACCTTTTTCTACTCAGATTTTATAACTTCTTTATTGTAACTGCAACTGCTCAAAGACAAAAGTCCTGCCGAGAGAATTATTACTCCCATTTCAGCTTCTAATATTTTAGTACTTGGAAACTATTCTTTACCTTTCTTTCAATCAATGTCAGCAAGAGCTCCATGAATATCTGTTTAGAAACTTATGTTAAAATAGGTTATAGTGCATCTTCCCCTCTTATTTTCATGCCTCTTTCCTCTTTTTCATGTATCCGGTACCCTCCCTCCTCTTGATCTTACTTCTGTTTTCTCCTCTTCATCCATCTCTATGCATTTCTTTTTTCCCCCCACTCTGTACCCTACCCTACCCTCTTCTCCTAACCATTTACCCATCTTTCTTCACACAAAGGACTTTGAACTTTTACCAGGCTGCTGATAATTCCCCACTGACTAAAGCCGTTAATCAAAAATGAATACAAAAGATTTGAGTGGGGCATTTCCCACAATAGAAGTCAGTCCTCCTGTTAACCTCACACAAGCAGCTGGAAAAGACAATGCTGGATTTTTTCCAGGACGCTGTTCTTGTACCCTGTTTGGGACTCCATCTTTCAATTCATTAATTTAGTGATGGGTGGCTAGAAAATATAATATATTTTCTGCTTAGGAGAAGGAAAGTTATTTTCTGTTCTTTTATTCACCCTGCTGTCTTTGGGCAGTAAAGACTGTCTATTGTGCAGTTCAGCCTGACTTGTATTTTAGTTGTTGAGTGGGAGCACTGGCAATAACTGTACTGTTCCTCTTTCTTCTGAATTATTTAAATAATGTTCTAAAGAGAATTGCTTCTGTTTGTGAGTACTGGCTCAGCCTATAGTTTGACCAAGCATTTGTGATAAAAAGATGCTGATTTTTTGTCAGCTACCTGACCTTCAGATCCCTGCAGGCAGCTTCCAGAAATGGAAGAGGCTCTGGCTGTTCCAGCTAACTGTATTCTGGCTGCACAATCGGCACCAACAAGCCCACTGGCCTGATCTGCCTGCTGCTTTTGGACCACAGCACAGTATCAGTGTAATAACTGACAGATGTAGCAGTAGTGGCTGCTTCTCTGGCAAAGCTTCCCACCCCACTTACTGCAGGAATATCTATGGGTGGCAAGAAGGCCGACTTTCTTCATGCTGTCCCTCTGCTTGAGTTCCCTCTAGTGGCTGAAATGCAAATGATGGAGCAGATCTGATTCAGGTAGTCACAAGCAGCTGTGTATGTAAAGTAAATTAATCATTCCATCAATTATATAGAGGTTCTTTTCTGATTTTTTAGGCGAGCTGAGCATTGAGAATTTCTCTCGTATGCAAAGCTGGGAATCTTGACTCTGCTCTAGAGTTTCCTTGTTAACAGTTCACTGGAAAGTGTTTTATTCCCAGTGTGGCAACTGATTTTTTTGAGCAGTTGTCAATGCACAGAAGACGATAGATGCCATGGTAAGAAAAGGAATTTGGATTTCTTCTTGTCTCATATAACTGATGTGACTTTTCCAATGAAAATGGGAATGTATGTGTTTTGTGGCATCTGTGTAATTATTTAGTATCTCTGAAGTTGTGGGTTGGTATGTGTAGGTGATACAACAACAATTTGTGAGGCTGCTACCATTTTCTGGGAGGTCTGATTTCCACTGTGCTTGGTAGGATCTGAGTCATCTTCTCTTTGAGCTATTAACCAGGGTTTGAATGGACACCAAGAATGTGTTTAGTGCAATGACTACTTCTGTTCTCTTCCAGATTGTCCTGATGGGTATCAACTTATTTGTCCCAGTTATTTAGCGGCTGTCCCTTTTTAAGGTTGTGGTTGAATGGCAGGAATAAATAGAGCATATTTGATCCTCTGTGATAGAGGTTGCAGTCAGCGCAAGCCATTCTTCTGCCATTGTCCTTCTTAACAAAATACATCAAAACAATCATACTCTTCATGACAGTACTTTGGCATGGTTTAATTTCAGCATTATTAGTCACTGCCCATACACGATACGAGTGTTGGTGGATGGAGTGGGAGGAAGAAGAAAGATATTTAAAACAGATAAAGGCTTCTTCCCCTGATGTGCGTTCCTTTTTCTGACCAAGAAGGCTATGACTTAACTATGCCTTTGCATTTTAGTATTTTATTTGCCTTAAGGCACCATTAGTTAATTCAGTTTGAATTTCTAATATTGTTTTTAAAAGTCGTAGAAATGCAAAAGAGATTGCAGGCTTTTAGCAGTGTTAATGATGAGATACAGAGGCAAGAGACACTAGTGCAATTATCAGTTCAGTGTATTCATTAGCTCACAGACTCTTAAATAATACTCTGATGCTGTTTTCCATAACGGGGGGAAGAAAATAATATTATCATTAAAATGTTTTCACAAGTAATTATTTTTATTTTCTTACTGTGATAAATGGTTAGATTAAAACTTTGGGGGGAGGGGGGGAGGAAGGGCGACAGCATGGGGGGAGAGACAGAAAAAAACATCCTCACTAAGGTTCTCTGCTAAATTAATCTTCGCTCTGATAAAGAAAACTTAATCAGGTACACAATAACAGGGTTTTCAACTTAAGCAGTGTTTGAATTGAAGAATTAATGCTTTTCAGTTAGGGTATGATCAGTTCTTTAAATAACAGGCTTTAAAGGGTTTAAAGGGTTAGATGAACAGAATTAAATTCATGGGGTACATGAACTGCAGCCCACGCTACATGTCCGGCGTAAAACAAGTCCACACAATGGGCAATTGTTTGCTCCAGTGCTTTCAGCCTGTCTAACATATTCTGCATTTCAGCTTGTCATTATACCCTGAATGTGTTCACTTCATACTGTGGCATTTGAAATCTGCCTTGTGGGTCTGATTAAACTTTCTGTAGTGGCGTTATGCATCCTGCTTGTTGGTTTCATTGTTGTTTGGTGAAGATGATCATCCGTATCCGTACGTCTGGCCATTGTTTCCACAACCAGTTCAGTGCAGCTTCCTCAGCACAAACTGCTCTCCCTTCTCCCATTGTCCAGAGCAGGGTGGCTTCTGATGGTTGCGTAGCTTTATTGTTTCCTTCCCATTATTGTCAAACTCACGGTGTAATACTTGGCACTTTTTATAGAGTAGGATGGGATGTCATAGAGAAGGGGACAGGGCTACCCAAATTTTCTCAATTGCAGGGAGGAGCTGCCCAGGTGTGCTGAGGGGCCTGTACTCAGGAAGAGAAACGGGGAATCCTCCACAGTGAGTAACCCCACTTTCAAGTGCACAGTTTCCTTCTAGCCGTGTCCTTTATTTTCGGTAATCTTTATACTCATTGCCATTTTTCCAATGTGTCATTGTGTATCATTTCTCTTTCCTTGCTGTGCAATGGCCCTTCTCCCACCCCTGTGTGGTTCCTTCCATCCTTACTCATTGTCGTACTCTTTCCTACCCACTCTTCTTTCTCCTTTCAAATCACCTTTTGGTTTTCCTTTCCTGACAGGTCCCTTTTGAATCTTGCTTATTGATGTATTTGAGATAAGCTCAGTTCAGCTCCCAGACCTTTCTAGTGCAACCCTCAATTCTGCATTTTCCTTTGTGGAACTGAAAGATAAAGGATACTAAGCTCATCTGTAACAAAAGAACCGAAAGATTTGGTAAACTGTGTTTTGGCTGCGAAAGGGGAGAACAGGCAGTAAATCAGAACTGTAAAATGGCAGGAGAGGGCTGAGCTGGTCAAGTTGCAGTGAGTAGGGAGGCTTTGGCTTTAGGTGAGCTGCTTGAATTACAGCCCTGGCTAGCACCCTTCACAGTTTGATGACCTGTACAATACAATGTGGTGGTGTCTCTAGTTCCTAGTGGGCAGGTATCCACATAGTAGTAGCTACTTTCACAATTACCATAATTTGGTAACTACTAGAGAGAAGCTCAGGATCGGATGAATTTGGAGACCAAACTGATTTCTTATCTACCCAGGGTAGAAATGCAAGTTGTGGCTGAGATACGTTGGCAAGATGCTCTGGGAAGCTTGATTGCTGTGGCCTGGGCTGCACCTTTTACTGCTGATTGAAAGTTTTCATCTTCCAGGGCTGTCAGTCTGGCACTTCACATGAGCAAAAGAGTGGCTGTTTGTTTTAACAGCTTAAAACTGATGGGGACAAAAAGGAAGTGGAAAACCAGAAAAGTCTGTACAAGGTGGTTGTATCTGGAAAGAGGAATGAGTTATTTTGGGCTCAATTGAAAAAGGCAAAGGAGTGGAAAACTGAGCTGAACTGGAAAAATATACTGCACTCTGTCATGTAGCATCTCGTGTGCTCTGACTGTTCTGACTACTTCATTTTTCATAGTTTTTAGACAGAAAGCATTTTAAAATTGAAACCTATCTGTGTCAATTCTCACAGTAGTTCCTGCTCTACAAATGGAAGGTTTTAGCCAGTTTTGTTCCTGAGGTCATGACAAAACCTAAGTGTAGAATATTCAAATGACCTCAAATAGTTCTAAAGTAATAAAAATCAAAAAAGAAGACTTACCTGTCTCTTTTTTTTTGGTTTGGTTTGGTTTGGTTTTTTCCGTCCTGCCTGAAAGGAACTCTGTTGCTGTGTCATAAAATTAGTTGCGTGTTTCAACTCTTATTTGGAACCTGGTAAGAATTTTTCCCAGGTGGATGTAGCAGACGATGCACAAAAGCAGCAAGTAAATCTTACTCTTGCTGCAGTTTCGTGGATTGTATCTGGCCTCCCAACAGACAGAGGACTTCAGTCTCAACACTGCCGTTCCCTGCCTTTCACAAATGACTGCATAAAAACTGCATGATTGTATAACCTTTCAGATTTCACAGGACGGCTGTGTCTTGTCACTTACACATTTATTACTTCTTTTCAGGCATTGGAAAAGTACCCCAACTCACCAATGACTGCAAAACAAATACTGGAAGTCATTCAGAAAGAAGGGTTAAAAGAAACAAGGTCAGTGTTTATATGTTCTGTATTTTTGCACTCTCTTTGAAAACCATCTAGGAATGATATATAATCTTTAAAAAACATAAAGTGCTGGTTAATTGCTGAATTGATTTCCAGTATCAAAGTGGGAAATACAGATGATGGGTCTTGTTTGTTAGTTCAAGGCTTTTAAAATGGTTAGCGACGGGCTTAACTTTGTACCTCCCAAAAGGAGTCTGTGGGCCAGCTCCAGTCTAATGGCCTTTCTTTAGAAAGGCAGTGTGATCTGCTCAGACAGCCCAGTGCTACATCTCATTTTTGCTTAAGGGCCGAAGCTTGACAACTGGGTTGCCTCTGCCACTGTATGCATGAAGAATGTGTGAGATGGAGTGAGGTGCACTCCTTCTCTCACTTGGGTTTGTGGTTTGGCACTTAAATCACTGTTATGATGTGCTGGTGTCATCTGTGGTAACAGGGGTTGTACTGATAAAGAATTGGGAATGGAAGGAGAGGGGTGTTTGAACACTGGAGCTAGTCTATGTGGCTGCAGAAGTTGGCTACTGAGTTGCTTAGTAACAGTGTACTTTTGCTGTAGATTTCAGCTATAATCATTAAGCTGTTAGGGGATAGGTGGGTTATGCAGAGCCTATGGAAATCAACAGTTGTCTTCCATTGGCTCCTGTTTCAGATGGGCATGCATATTTTTGTTCCTCAAAGGTGACTGACTACTTGGTAGATCTTCTAGTGACCTGCAGATGGAAACTTGGGCAGGAAGTAAAATAAGTTAAGGAAAAACTGGTTGGTTGGTGGAGCTGTCCTGCAAGATGCAGTTTCCTCTTCTCCAAATGTTATAGTAAAAATTTTCTATTCTAATAAATTGTTTTAATATTTGTTGTTGTCTCACAGCAAAGGGAGACATCCGCTTTTATTTTAATTATATTCTGTTGCTGTAAAACCCAAAATCTAGGGCAAGAGAACTTCAAAGCCAGTGTAGAGGAGTAGTAGCACATTATGTCTGTTACTTCTGAGTTTATTCTGATGAATCAGAAGTAACAATGGGATGTATGTTTACTGAATTCACTGTTTTTCGTAAGAAACAGAACAATCTGCATAATCATTTGCACTGCGTAACCATGCACTGTTTTGTTGGTAGCCTCATAATATGCTTATAATAGCTGTATTTTGGTAAAATTGCAAAAGAGATGGTATGCAAGATGAAGTTGAATTTGCCACCTTTTACAGATATAAAATGCTTTAGTTTCTGTCAAGAAATTGCTTCAAGTATATCTGGCAATCATGCCAAGGAAACAAGGGGGTGAAAACTTTTGAAAATGAATGTCCAAATATGTGTTATGCTACAAGGATTTGCATACAACAACAAAAAAGCAAGAAAACCCAACTTTGAAAATCTGTTTTTATTAAGATACTGTTTCTCACAGCAGTGAACAGATTGGTTTCTTCTTCTTATGTCTTGTGATACGAGACATTCTGCATGGGAGAGACTTACATGCCTGATAATAGCATTTGTTTGTAATTTTAAAAATTCTTGTGTCCGTGAACAGTGCATGAATAAAATTTTGTGTGCAAAACCAATGGGAGGGAGTGAAGGCAGCATTTTTGTGATTTAAATATAGAAAACATGGAAGCCCTTTTTAATTGCTGCAGAATGAATAATAAGAGAAACATTTCTTTAAAGAGGTTCAAAGCTAGATCTTCCTTCAGTTCCTCAGCTACTAAGAAACTGAGAATTGCAGGGAAATAGGAAGAAAATTCAGACTCATTCTGTTTTTTATTCATGGTATGGTATGTGCAGGTATGTGTGAATGTGTAGTAGATTGCAGGATGCCGTATATGGTCATGAATATCTAGATGACTGAGAAGGATGAAATTCGTTGTTCACTCATTACTATGTTAGAGGCTAGGTCATATTAAACTGATTAGCCTAAAAATTCTAAATTCTGCAATTGTAACAACAAAAAATGTTGATTCTGTATTGGTTTTTTTAAAGTATTTGGATTCTCATTTAGCCTCTGCTTTCATGTACAGGTTGTGTTTCTGCTGCGTTTTAATATTAATTAGGCACAAACCTGAAAAGTTATCTGAGTGCCTAACTCTTAATATGAGCCAGTGAGGTATTTGACTTCATACGCATATTTATTGATTGGGCCTCAGTGCATAAGTAATGTTTTGTTTTCACAGTCCTTGAATTTAGAGTCTCCCATTTACTTTATCCAGCTCTGCGATTTCTTTCAAGTACCTTTCTGCCAGTATGGTACCTTTGCCATTACTAAAGATGATCTTTCCTTGTCTCTATATGCAGCCAGCTGAGATGAGCAAGGGATGTAAGTTTATGACGTTCAGTCACTTGGTCATAAGCAGTAGAATGGCACTAGCATAATTTATTCTGTATTGATTTGTGTATTCTTCAAATCTGAACTTGGACCAGCAATATGTTACTACTTTAATACACTTTACTTATTCCTTTATACTGATTATCATTGTCGGTAGAACCTTGGCAATACTAAATGAAGTTCTTCAAAAATTCTCCTCTCTACTGTTCCATTTAGAGATGAATGAGATTAATTGGCTTAGTCATTTTTCAAATATATTGCAGCATTAACTAATCTAAAGCTTTTTGCTGTGGTTGTAAATCTGAATGAATAACGTATGATTTTCAGGAATCTCATTGTCATTATGTGTAATCTTTAAAAAGACACTGTCAGACTATTCAGCCTCTTCTTTTCTTTGTTTGCAATAAAGACATCAAGTTGCACATTCTTTTTCTTTTTTTTTATTACTCAAATAATGAAATACAATAGGAGGACGATTCCGAAGTTACAAAGCAGATATATGTTAGAAATTAAAATAAAAACTTTCTGATGTGTTTTTGTGGTTTAACCCAGCAGGCAGCTGAACACTACACAGCCACTCACACACTTGAGGGGCTCAGTGGGATGGGGAAGAGAATCGGAAAAAAGGTAAAACCTGTGGGTTGAGATAAAGACAGTTTAATGAAACAGCAGAGGAAAATAATAATAATAATAGTAAGAGAATATACAGAATATACAAAGCAAGTGATGAACAATGCAATTGCTCATCACCTGCTGACTGATGCCCAACCAGTCCCCAAGCAGTGATCGCTGTCTCCTGGCCAACTCCCCTCAGCTTATATACTGAGCATGACATCATATGGTATGGAATAGCCCTTTGGCCAGTTGGGGTCAGCTGCCCTGGCTGTGCCCCCTCCCAGCTCCTTGTGCATCCGGCAGAGCAGGGGAAGCTGAAAAAGTCCTTGACTGGTGTCAGCACTGCTTAGAAACAACTACATTGGTGTGTTATCAACATCCTTCTAGTACTGAATAGTACTTCTAGTACTAAATCCATACCACACCATTACTAGGAAGAAAATTAACTCTTATCCCAGGCAAAAGCAAGACACATATCTTGAGAGGTTTTACACCTGCCCAGTTTCCTATATCTTGGGGGATGTACAGCTCAATTTTGTTTTTTAAATCTCTTTCCTGTGATGATGGTTGGTTGTAAAATGGTCACCAGGAAGGCAGTTCTACTACTACCTAGAAGGAGTAAAAACTTTTAAGGCAAACCTTTTTGAGATATAGAAAATACATGGTTTTCTTCCAGGGGTGGGGGGGAAGAAGGATGGAGAAGTATTTATATTACATTCATGCCTGTGCTGATAGTGAACTCTGTCAGGCCAAGAGTCCTAGACACTGAACTCTCCTTACAAAGAAGACACACAGCAGCTGACTCCAGTACACAGTGCTCTGAATTTTCCTTCCTAGTATCCACTGTCCTTTTCTTTTGAAAACAATTCCCTGTCCCATTGTGAATTTCCAGACTTGCAACCTGCTGATTATGCATGCTAGCATGAGGTGTTGCTGATTTTGCTAGTGTGACATAGACTATTAGTCAGAGTATGATCTAGCCTCAGTGCTCCTTTTCCACTGTGCTGCTGCCTTGCTAGTTGCTCTCCATCTTGTATTTCTGCTGTTATTTATTCCTGTTAAGGTCTAGAATTCCCCTTACTGAACTGTATTCAGGTCTTCTGCAGACAGTTTCTCAAATTTATTAAGATTGCTTTAACCTGTAATCTTGTCTTTCAGCATGCGTGCAGCCCTTCTAAGTTTAGTGTCACCTGCTTATTAGAACTTGTTTCCTTTTGCAGCATTATATTTCTCTTCTTTGCTTATGAAAGTCCTATGAGAAACAGTGTCCAAAGACTCATTAAGTTGAGTTATATGATACCTACTGCTGCTTCGCTAACTACAGGGTCTGCTACTATGTCATAAAGAATATTTTGATCCATTTGAAGTGACTTGTTCTTGACAAATCTATGTATTACTCCTTATCTGCTAAATACTTCCAAATAATTTTTATTCCATATTTTGAGGGAATTGAAATTAATTTGCTGCATCTCTCTGCTGGCCCTGACTTTTTTCATTTTTTTAAAGCTAGTCACTGGATGTTTTCTAGTCTTTTGGAGTCACTATTATCTTCTACAAATTCTCAAAAACAACTATTGGTAATTCTGAGACTGGTCCCATCAACTCTAAATACCTTACGGTGAATTTCAAAAGATTTAACTAATTTGAGAACATCTAATTTATTTAACTATCATTTAATCATTTTTTTTCTTATTTATTCCTGGTGTTGGTTTTAGTAGCTGTCTAATCATAGACACCTTTCTAATGAGGTATCAATAAAGAAAAGGCACTAGCACTCCCATGCTTTTGGTGTAAGTGCTCAGTACCACCTCTTCATGGAAGAGCAAGCCAGTTCCCTATCTGTTGGTGTGGTTTAACCCCAGCTGGCAACTAAGCCCCACGCAGCCACCCACTTGCTCCCCTCCCTGAGTGGGATGGGGGAGAGAGTTAGAAGAGTAAAAGTAAAACCACTTATGGGTTGAGATAAGAACAGTTTAATAATTGTTATAATATACTAATAATAAATAGTAATGAAGAGAGAGAAATAAAACTCAGGAAAAACAAGTGATGCAGCTGCTCACCACCTGCCGATCGACAGCCAGCCAGTCCCCGAGTGGCGATCGCTGCCCCCTGGCCAACTCCCCCCAGCTTATATACTGAGCATGACGTCATATGGCATGGAATAGCCCTTTGGCCAGTTGGGGTCAGGTGTTTTGGCTGTGCCCCCTCCCAGCTCCTTGTGTACCTCCTCGATGGCAGAATATAGGAAGCTGAAAAGTCCTTGATTTAGCATAAACACTGCATAGCAACAACTAAAACACCAGTGTGTTTTCACGTTATTCTCATGCTAAATCCAAAACACAGCACTATACCAGCTACTAGGAAGAAAATTAACTCTATCCCAGCCAAAACCAGGATGTTACAGAAATGTCGTTGTGCATTGTGGGTAGGTGAGTTTGCTGAAGTTTAATTTCCCGACGGCCATCTTATTTTTGCGTTCTACCTTATTTTCCTAAAAATGAAGAATCATCCCTTCATGAAAGCTCAATGCTTTCAGTTGCTTCTTCCCCACTGGTTCAAGTCAAACCTAGTACTGCCTTCCTTCCTAACTGCTTTTTATGTCTTCTGTTCAAGGATTTTTGTTCCTAGCACAGGTCCCAGGAACTTGCCAGATGCTCCTCTGTCCCTGCGTCTTTCTTTTCCCTAGAGGTGCCTGCATGATTGTAATGGGGATATTTAAATAGGTCATGTGTTTTAAAAATTTTTGCAGATTCTCACAGAAAAAAACTTCTCTTATTTCTCCTGGTTACTCGCTATATTAAACTCTGACTCTAGTACCAGCCTTGGTTTTGCCTCTTTTGTCATTACTTGGAAAATGATTGTAGGACCACCAGCAATAACCTATCTGTTCCCTTCTGTGTGGGGCACTGCACCTTCATGGTGGATAGGAGCAATTGAAGACTGCTTAAAATTATCAGGGAGATAAAAAAAAGATAGAAGTTGGTATGAATTAGGTGTTTGGATTAAGGAAAGAAGTCTGCGTTTAGCTGTAGTAAGTCTTCCAATACATAAAAGATAGGAAAAAAGTAAGGGAATAATTTACCTGGTGTGTCTCATATGGACAGGACAAGAAATAGGGCCTTCAAACTGTAGTGAGAAAAGATTCTGTTTAGAGAGTACAAAGATTTTTATTTTTTTTTTTTTTTTTCCCCCGCCTAACAGATATAGTTGATTTCTATCATGAGCTGTGAGGGAGATGTGGAGATCTCTAGCTCTCTCTAAAAACAATTTAGATATGTGTCTGTCAGGAATGATGTAGATTTGCTGGATCCTGCCTCGAACTAGGGGAATGAACTAGCATATCCCTTGATCCATTGTCCTGGTTTTGGCTGGGACAGAGTTAATTTTCTTCCTAGTAGCTGGCATAGTGTTGTGTTTCGGATTATAGTGTGGGAAGAATATTGGTAACACACTGATGGTTTAGTTGTTGCTAAGCAGGGCTTACACTAGCTAAGGACTTTGCAGCTTCCCCTGCTCTGCCAGATGCACAAGAAGCTGGGAGGGGGCACAGCCAGGGCAGCTGACCCCAACTGGCCAAAGGGCTATTCCAGACCATATGACAGCATGCTCAGTATGTAAACTGGGGGGAAGTTGGCTGGGGGGCAGTGATTGCTGCTGGGGGGCAGTGATTGCTGCTTGGGGACTGGCTGGGCATCGGTTGGTGGGTGGTGAGCAATTGTATCACTTACTTTTTCCTGGGTTTTGTTTCTCTCTCTCTTTTGTTGTTTCCTTTCAATTCTTTATTATTATTATTTTATTTCAATTATTAAACTGTTCTTATCTCAACCCACAAGTTTTCTTGCTTTTGCTCTTCTGATTCTCTCCCCAGTCCCACCAGGGTGGGAAGGGTGAGCAAGTGGCCGTGTGGTGCTTGGCTGCTGACTGGGGCTAAACCATAACATCCATATTTTTCTTTGAATTTTTTTAGATCAGTTTGGCAGTAGTTGACCGTACATATTGTTTGAGTCCTAGGGGAGAATATCCAGCCAAATTCTGATAAATGTTTGATCCTAATAACCCTAGATTATGTCTTGGCTTTCTGTAGTTCCCTTTCTCCTTTGCTTGGTGAGGCTGGGAAATTGACTTGTCTGGATAAGATTAAAGCCAGAGATTCTCAGTACAAGTTAAAAGCCAATAAGCTTTCAAAGTGGGACAAGCAATGTTTAATTTTTTGGAGTGCAACTTTAGCCCACAGCTATGCTAGCTATTTACTTTCCTTCTCCATTAAACTCAGGACTGTGAACCCTGGAATAGGATAATTTTGTAGTATTTTTGCTGTTCAGCTAGGGTAACTGACCTTTGTATTGTCAAGTGACTTTGTTCTGTTCAGGTAATTCACAGAAGAGGTTAAAACAAAATCCTTCCTCTCATTCTGGTTTTCATTTTCCAATAGGAATTTTAAACTTCTTTCTCTTGATGTTTCTTTGTTGATCTTCATTTCAACTGTGAGAATCACGGCATCAGTCCTAACTGCTCCTCCTTTCTTTGCATATTTTGTCTTTGCTACGCAAGATTAAGCTATCTATTGATTTATTGTTGTGGCAGTAGTCTTTCAGAAGACTAGGAAAAGATTCTTGCCACTGGCACTGGCAGTAGTGCTGTTTCTTCTGCACTCCACAGTGTTACAGTATCTATCACAAATGATATCATAACTTATTAAGTCTTCTGAGCCTAGGAAAGCAGCGAAGTATGATCCTAGTAAATCTCAAGACACTCTTACTAGATTTACACTCTTTGTGCAGAAATATTAAACTAGTGGGTTAGCTAGAACTGAACCCAGTTTGAACTGCTGAGCGGAGTCATCAATGGAATAAAACACATGATCCGTGCAGGGTCTGTCTTTAGCTCTGAAATGAGATGGTACTCCTGAAAATATTACCGTCAATTCTGAATCCTTTGATCTTTTTGACAGTGCCTCTTTAAGCCTTTGCATACTTCATCCTTAGAGCTATTGCCTTAAAAATAAAACCCGTTCTGAGTGCTGCTGTTTCTGTAAATAGGCTAAATGAGCTGGCAACTGTCTTCTGTTGTTTATCATTTTCAAGTTCCTTGTTTTACTATGTATGCATGTAGACAGAGAAATTTTTACTTCCTTTCTCTATAAAGTAATTCCAAGATGCCATTGTGATTCATAATTATTAACAAGCCATATTTTCTATCTTCCAGTTAAAAAAAAAAAAAAGCAAATGCCCTTCAATAATCAAAAGCTTTTAAAAATTTCACTGGAAGAACCACAGTTTTTGTCTTAAGTCTCTGACTGTTAATGGAAGAGCACAGACAGTTAAGAGGCTTCTGTGGTTGCATATGTCTGATAGAATTTATTTGGGAGCCTCAACAGCTGAAAGAGTGCATTGCTTTGTCTTGAAGGTAGTTATTCCCTGCAACGGACTGAAAGGAAACCTTGATGGGAAGAGAGAGAGAAAGCTACTTCCATTCTTCTGCCTGGCATTATTAGGTTGATTTTTATGCCTCTGCAGACGTGGCTTTTGGCTGTAGAGCAGTGAAAGAAACAAACTTTCAGTACAACCTGTCTTTCTGTATAAAAAATTCAGACACCTCACTTCAGACACCTCTTTGAAACGCTGTTCTTCCCAGTGTAACAACAAACTGCCTAATTTGGTAGGCAGTTCTGATAGTAGCAATTCACCAGCTGAAAATCTCGGGCTTGCTCCTTCTTGCCTAGGCATTCCCGGCATTGTTATGCCACAGTGCAGTCTAACATGGTAAAAAATGGTGGCTTTCCTACATTATTGCATTCCAGTGTTGGAACTGTAACTTGCATAATCATACCCATGTCACCTCTGTGATAATAATTTCAGTTTTGATAGTGATGTAGCTCTAAAACAACTGTGGAATTAACTTGAGCCTAAGAACAGGGTTGTTAATTCCTGATTCCATGTTTCTGCATTGTGATTAGCCTACCGTTAGTTTAAAGCTAGCTTGCTTGTGTCTGTACAGTGATAATCCCATCTTTGTATTGATTTGGAAAACTGGTTTTGGGTGCTAATGAAACAGATGTAAAATAATAAAACCTCAAATGTTTTCTCTAAGCTAACTGAAAAGACAACAGAATTTTTATTAGTGATGGTGCTTTTTCCATTGGGTATAGCTATAAAAGAAGTATTTCAATATAAGACATTTAACTACCTTGATTTTTTTTTTTTTTTTTTTTCAAGATTTTTGGTTTTTTAATTCTTTCTTCCTTTACAGGACAGCAAATCTGTTTGGGAAACAGTCTAGTAAAATCAGTCTGCATGTGAGCGTGTTTTATGAAATTACCTCTTTGTTTGGTGTGGGGTTTTTTTTTGTTTTTCATGATGCATGTAGTAACAGGTGCCCCAGCTGTTACAGACAGGCTAAAAATCATGCATGTGTCACAGATGTAAATTCCTTTGTTAGTTTTATTAAGGTGTGGATTTAATTTTGGAAATATTTCAGATGAGAAATGGTACAATGTAAATAGTAAGAATCTTTTGAGTATGACAGAATACTTTGGAGGATACTGTTCTTACTGTTAAGAATATTAATTGAGTATATGTGAGAAGAGAATGGAGACAGAAACAAACTAATATTTTTCAAAACTAAACGCAGAGCTGAGAATATAGCCTGGTCCTTGACCAGATGATCCTTGAGGTCCCTTCCAATCTGGTATTCTATGATTCCTCTGCTCCTCCACTCCCAATAGCCTGTCCATTATATTGATGTTGCACTATCTCTACTAGTTCCCATCCACATGCAATCCCTTGTCCCAAGAGTTGCTGCTATGTGAATCTTCCCTCTTTCTCAAACTGGGTCACCAATCCCATGGTCTCCAGTTACCTCAGTCTGCTGTCATCCTTTTTCCCTTCCCATATGAGGACTGAAACTCCATCCTTTGACCATTCTATGTGCCTGAAATTTTCTTAAGTAATACAATGTGGACATCCCAGATTTCAGTATTTATTTCACATTATGGCTCAGGACCAACTAAGCTTTCTTCTTTAGTTTGATTCCAGGACCACTTACGAGGAAATAAAAACCCAATTCCATCATTTTATCATGTCTGGGACCTTCAATAGATGATTTACAACAGTTTGGTTCATATGGCTTCCCCTTTTGTACGTTGCCCCTGATTTGTCAACATGTTGAAGTCTATTCCTTTATGCTCAGGTGAACTGAGATTCCAGAACAGTTGATTCTCATTTTTTAAAAATTACTATGTTACTGTTACTTTTCCATATATACTTTTGTTCATACAGTCTTCAGTACTCTGCTTTTCCATTTGGTACAACAGTTCTTTGAGTCTGGGTGCTAAAACATATATGGTAAACACCTTTCCACCTTTCATAGAAGTGATAGGAAGTAGTGCTGCTTGATTTATTTTTTTTCTTTTAAATTTTTTAAAATATCTGACATAAAGTTGTTTGCTTTAAATCCATTTGCAGCTGTGCAATGTGAATGCAAAGACTGGAAAAACAGGAATACAGTCTGCGAGACACACTTGCTTCCTTGGTACTATTAAAATATCTTTATTTTACTTGTGCTTAGGTTTTACTTCACTTTGCTTAGGTTTCTGCTCCACCCACCCAAGCCTAATCTGTATTTTCTCAAAGAACATTATGTGCAGTGTTTAAAGCTTTTTTATTTGTTTGATGCTTTGCTGGTAAGGGAGAGTGGACCATATGATCGTTAGATAATCAAGTTACAGTAATTCAGTGGAAATGTGAGAATTTTAAAAGTTCATTTATTTAGCTGTAATAGCAAAAATTATGGCTGTTAAATTTTGTGATGTGATAAACATGTTTCAACTTCTAAAGGTCTGTATTGCAAAAATATTTTATCTTTGAATGCATGCGCAAGTCTTCTTTATCACAGCCTAATTTGCTGAAATTAAGACCCCCATAATATGTTAAGACCATATGAAAGATATTCCTTTTTTAACACAAGAGGAAATCCAACAACTTGGATATAACAAATAATGGATAGCAGTGCAGGTGCTGATCTTGTAAGTTTTACTAGTTATTTTGTGCAGTAATGACAACAATTTGTATCAAAGGACATTTTATTTTGAAGTAGGAGACGGACATCAGTTATGACTAAATAGTGTAAATTTGTCAACAAATTCAGTGTTGGCTTTTTTTTGCATAGTGTAATAATTCCTTTGTCAATATATTTTGATGTTTATGCAAGAATTCGTGTTTTCTTGTTCCTGTGTTGTGTCTCTCAGTGTAGACTATTATGGAAAGAGACTGAAAAATAGAGTAATGTAATTCAAGCTGGTGAAAAGAGAAACCTCCTGCATTATAAATTGGTGTTACCACATGCATAGCATTATCCTGAAGTGTAGAATAGTGTTATGTCTTTCCACATTTCTCCTAGAAAGTGTAACTTCTCTTTTAGCAATATTTAAGTAAGTGTGCTACATACCTTTTTTCTTTAATGGTTCTGTATTTTAAAGAGTAATTCTGCGTTAAAGTTTGTGTCTCTCTTTCAGGAAGAGAAATTAAATAAGGATAGCCAAGAGATCTAAACACATTCAAATCAATCAGATAGTCACAGAAGTTACGTTAGGAAAGTTTCACCCGATCTTTAATCCGTCCTCCCAGCAGTGCAAGTTTTTAGTTTGCTTGTTTGGAGTGGTTTTTTTGTTTTGGTGGTTGGGGTTGGGGTTTTGTGTGTGTGTGTGTATAGTATGTTTCCTAGACTGTAGTGCTTTAAGCCTGATTCCTTTTTTTAAATGACTGAAGCGATGAGACCTTCCACAGTCTACAGAGTGTTTTCCTGTTCTTTTATCCAAAGTCTGCCTGCAGTTCTATAAACTGAACCATGACTATGTGGAAGGTAGGTAGATATGTATGTTCTTTGATTTTACTACCTTTATCAGCCTGCTTTGCCAGCATCTTTCTAAGAGGAGTAAGGACACAGAAGAGCTTTCCAGTAATAGTTGTCCACTGTTGTCCAGAGCCAAAACTTTAAAAAGTATCTTTGGGGAAACTAAATGTTGACAGAATGTGCTCTCTTTCCATCATTGTTTTGAAGTGAATATCTGTCACATATTAACATTAAAGTACATAGGTAATAGACTAGTGTTTTAAAATAAAAGTCAGAAACAAGACTTGCAAGAGAGCTTAATACCAGTGTATGCTAGTTAGAGGCAAAATGCGAGAACTGTTGCTGAGTAGCCAGCAACCTTGTTCAGCTCTCTTGTGCTTAGAAAAGGCAAGAATAATCTACTGTTTTTCCTTTAGGAAGTGTTTGGGTGAATGCGATTCAGCACATCAGGAGCAACCATGTGTAACAAACTTTCAAACACAGAATGATATGGAGACTTTAGCTAGGAGGAGTTACCTTTTGATTGAATGCTCTGGTAAAATATTCTCAGGAAAACAGTTTAATCTGTTGAAGACTTAAAACCTGCAGTGAAAATTGAAGTCTGGCTGGGAACTTGAAGACAGGCCTGGGTTAATGGATTTATGAGCTTTTGTTGCAACATCCGGGTAACCTAAGAAGCAGCTTTTTCTTGCAGGTGTAAAATGAATTACTCTAGGTTTCAATTCTCTAGTTGCTGATTGAGATTTATTTCTCGGGGTTGGATTTTTTTGGCATTTGTTTTGTTCTCTGTATTTCTCTTTTGCACTGAAAAGTTAATATTTAAGCCTATTATTTATTACTGCTTTGAATTTCATTTATCCCATAGCTGACTTTTGTCTTTATTTCTAAGCACTCTGTCTTAAGGGACATGCACAACATCCCAGAAAATGGTATAATCTTTTTTTTTTTAATGCTATTTCTAGTATTCCATAGCAACTGGGGGGAAAAAAATAAGAGCCTAAACTGAACACTACAACACAGGCAATTCATTACAGATTTTCCGCTTACTATTCAGTAAATTGTCAAGTCCTTATTTTCTTCATTAGCATATTTTTCACAGAGCAGAAGCATAGCCATTTCTGGCAGACTAAATTAGATGTGTTTTACGTGAATGTGAAAGAAGAAAACATTGTCAGGCTTTCTATGAAAGCATCATTTTCTAGTAGTAATTTATTCTCTGGAACAGTTTTCAGTGGATGTCTTTATGTTTCTATAAAGATATGTGTATGTGTTTCAGTCTACCTGTAATTAAACCATTTCTTAACTGAAAGGGAAAAAAACATGGAAATAATTCTTCCCCCCCCCCCTTTTTTTTTTCCTTCATATTGCATGAGCTGAAAAATTTACCAGTTCTCTTATAGTCATGCACTGGCATATTTCATTTAAAATTGTGAAGTATGTTTTTATAGAATCAAGACCAAAAAAAGCCTCAGAATTTCACTGTCCGAGGACTATGGAAAAGATCAGGTATAACAGTTCAGAAAATTTGTTACGTAGCTGAATTTCTTTCCTATCTAAGGCTAGCTGATAGCAATTTAATTCTATTTATTTTGAGTCTCATAGGTAGTCGTCTTAATTACTGTGAAATTAAATTATGTACACACTCTTCATTTCAAAACAGAATTCAAAAAGTGCTTAACCATCTTTTGCTTGCTTACATACTATCATGTAAAGGAAAAATAGGTTTTATGTAAGATCTGATTTCTTCCAATTGTATAGAAAGCTCCCATCTTCTGCTTCTAATCTGAATAAACTCTGTATTTGTCAGTGAGGCTGTTTTATGGTAGCTGTATGATAGAACCAGTAATTGTGTGGCTGGCAAATATTTACAGTATCAACAGAGAACTGAGAACCAAAACATACATATCAAATGAAAGTATAAACAAAAGAACTTAAATACTGTATGTGTGAAACTGTGTTTATGTGCTTGAGTGTGTAAATATATCTACAGACACAAATTTACCTCTGTATGCACATATATGCACTTACATGCATATAAAGTTCTAAATCACAAAACTATACTCAAATACATCCTTCACTCAGTTATTCCGATTCAAAGACTATGGGAAAGAGTTCAAAAGATTCCTAAGAACTGTTTTGCTGCTTGCCCTCAATAGCTAAAACAGATGACAAATTGATTTTTTTCCCCCCATTTCTTTTGGTTTTCATTTTGGTTCTCATGTAATGTGAGAAAAGGAAAATGGGATCTAGTAGCTCGTTTGCTGGGGGGTAGTACTTACTAAAGAAAGAAGCAGCAGAAATAGCTAACTTTTGATATCATTTGGTGCTAAAATAATTTTTAGTGCTGTATCTTTTATATGTTTCAGTAAGCTTGCTTAAGATATATTTATCTGCTATCAGGAATCTATATATACCATTCTGTACCTTTTTTCCTGAAGGAGATTCACTTGCATGCTTTTATATTTAATTTAAAAAAAGGGATCTAGACAATTACTATTTTCTCTTGCAGATGGCCCCCATTAATTGTTCTTGCTTGCTTTCTTTTTCTTATGTTACCAATACACCTGGAGTTTTTGGTTTACAGACTACTAAATACTTTAGGTAGCCGTTATCAAGTATGGAATCCTTGTGTCAAAAATAATATGTGTCCCCTACAGTCATCACAAAGGAAAAAATACTATGACTTACAAAGGACAGCAAGGAACTTTTTGAGAAGAAATCTTTACGAATATATGACAAGCAGGAAGTTTTGTTTTGTTTTTTAGACTGCTTGCTTTCAGCCAGGGAATCTTTTCTTGGACAGTGAAAATTAGGCAGTTTCAAACTGTATGTATGCTCTTAGCTGTCTGTCCCATGCATCCAAAACCAACACCACCAAACCCAATCCAACCATTAACCATTCTTTGTTTGTAATAGCAGCTTAAGGATGCTAATGTAAGGAATTGCATCAAAATATCATTCGGTCAGATGATGTACTGAACTGTATAAACTGAAGTAGTAGCAATACAAGATTATCTGTGCCCAGGCTAATTAATTAAGTGATTGGTACTGTCAATTGATTTATACTTACCATTTAATTCTTTATTAAAAAATATTTAGACACAATGATTGAGATGACTAACAGAAAACAATTTCTGGTTAAGACTGGATTTTACTTGTGATGCCATATTGTGTTATGTTTCTTTGGCTCTTTCTTTCTATGTGTGTGTCTCAGCCCCTACATTCAAAGGGACTTAATGACTTCAGCAGAATCAAGCTTCCTTTCAGATGGAATGATGTGCCTATCAAAAATGGCCAGTCTAAAACTTCTATTTTAGTTATCGGTGCTTTGTTTTTACAAATTATTTGATGGTTACTATTGTTATAATTTTAAAACGTTGTGACATGTTGAAATCAGATTAACTTTTATTTATAAGTTAAATAGAAAGTTAAGTCTCTCCATTCCAGACTTAATGAGCTGTTGTAAGTCAAAAAAGAATAAGGAGATCTACTAATAGTATGAATTGCAACAGCTGGATTAAGTTAAAACACAAAAATAAAAGTGTCTGCTCGGTCCTTTGAGGGAAGGAAAGAACCTTTTGCTATGGTGTTTTGCCAAGTTAAACTCCCTTATGTACAACAAGTAAAACTTAAACATTTCACATCCACCCAAATATTTTAATTTGACCCAATACAATAAATCATATGTTGCTATATTTTTAAAGGTACAGGATGTACTGTGATTGCCTGTTCTATATTTATTTTCAGGCTTTCCTTACAGGAAAGAGCTCTTAACAAAAGTATTTTAAGGACGTAATTGACACTTGTTAGTCAGCAAAGTTGTAGTTACATTTATTTTAATGTAAAGTGTGAAAGTATCATCTTGCTTACAGAATTATTTTTGTAGGAATGAATATAACTAGAAAACATTAATTTGCTTTTGGATCTAATCTTTATTTATTTGTGATTACTCCCAGCTTCCTTATTCTTTACATTGGTTTGATTTTTCTGCTTGTATTGGTGGTTGTGTAAAACATTCTCAAGTGCTGAATTATTCTACAAATGCAAGAATATAGAGAAAAATCTTTTGGTAAGGGAAGGAATATTTATTTTCATTCATTCTTTGACACGATACAATATATTTTAGAAAATTTTTTTGTCAATTGAGTGTGAACTGAAGATGTAGAAATAGGTCGTTCTCATATGTTCTAATTTCCTTTTCCTCTTTTTTGGATTGGATACAATGTTTTGGATGCTAAAAATCAACATTATACTTTTGCATAATTATTTCAGAATTTGACATTTAGTTTCAAAATTCTAAATTCCTTCAGCTAGACGTCATGCACTAATTGAAAACTGGGGAGAAGAAACAAAGAAGAAAACTCTGGAGATTTCCCTGAATTTTTGTGAGTGAGAAGGAATAAGATATGATACACTTTCTTTGAAATGAACAAAAATAAAATGAAATTTATTGATTTCAGTTGTTCTTGTTTCATAAAAAGGTTTATTATTATTTTATACTTCTGCTTTAAAAAAAGTATGATTCTTTTATTGGAGTAGGATATTATAGAATGGAGAGAAAGGGAAGGGAAAGAAGGAATGAGAGGGAAGAGAATGAGAGGAGAGCAAGAAAGAAGAACAGGAGATGGAGACGAGGCAGAGAGGAGAATAAATAGGGAGAGAAGATAGAAGACTGAGGAGTAGAAAGAGAAAGGGGAGAGGAAAAGGAAGTTAAAGAGAAATAAAAGGAAAAGAGAGAAAGAAAAGAAGAGGTGTACGTGACAAGGTGCTGGCAGTAGGGGGCTGCAGGGGCGGCCTCTGTGAGGAGAGGCTGGGGTGGCCCTGGGCTGGACACAGCTGGTTCCAGACGGCTCCAACCGAGCTGGCGGTGCCTCTCTGGTAACATATTTAAGAAAGGGCAAACCCAGCACTCGGGTGGAAGAGGAGGGTAAAAAAAGAGAGTGTGGCTGGGTGGGCATTTGGCTGCTGGCCCAGGCTAACCCACCACAAGGGGAAAGAAAGAGACAGCAAGTCCGGGGGGGGGAGAGAGAGGAAGAAAAGAGGAAAGAAAGAAGGAAAAGAAGAGGAGTGAAAAGGGAGAAAAGAGAAAACAAAAGGAAAAAGATGAAAGAATGAAAAGAGAAGAGAAGAAAAAAGAAAGCAGAAAGAACAAAGAACAAGTTTAAGGAAAGAAAAGAATAAAAATAAGTGAGAAAAAGCAGAAGGGAAAGAACAGAGAACATGAGAGAAGGGAAAGGAAAAGGAGAGGAGAACAGAGAGAGGGAGAGAAGATAAAAAACAAAGAAGAGAGAAAAGGGAGAAAGAGAAATGAAGGGCAGGAGAGGAGAAAAGGAGAGGAAGAGAAAAAGATGAAAAGAGAAAGAAGGAAAAGAGGAAAGAAGAGAAGAAAAGGAGACAAAGGAAAATGAGAGAAATGAAAGAACAAAAAGGAAACAAGTCCAAGCAAGTCCACTGTGTTTGAGGAATCTGTAACTGAATGCTGTCAGCAGTTAAGTTAGAATTTTTAACTCACTGGAAGAGCCTGTATGTGGTACTGGTATGTGGTAACCAAGACCCTGGAAATTACGTCAAGTAAAAACTGTAAAATCCTGTATTAAAATAATTCAGCTTTGGTGTTGTCAGCATTGCCATTCAATGAATAGATACATTCTCTGCTGGTAAAAATTTCCATAGAAATTGTAATAAGCATTAAAAACTTTCTTACTGATTTGGAAAATTGATTACTTAGGCAGATAAATGGTGTGGCTGAAATGGCGCAACGTAACAAACCAGCAGGCCAGCATTGTTGGCATGCGTCAGTTTTTAAGAATGGGCAATGTTAGTAAAACAATTCAATTAGGATCACTCAAACTTAGTAAGATTTTTGCTAGTGAAAGTAAAGAAAGAAATATAAATCACTTTTAAGGTCATCATAGCTATTTGCTTTAATGTTGTCCTTTCAGGGAGAAATATTATTTAATAAAGTATTCTCATATTACAGTCTGGTAGCTCAACATTGAGTAACGTAGTCAAGATTTAAAGATTTCTGAAGTGAAAAAAGAAATCCATAATTCTCATAAAATATAAACAGTTTTAAACTGTACAGTAGTTAGTGAACTTTGCTCACCAATGCTTGCTGATTATTTCCTTTAAATGGGTTAATATTGCCACAATTTAAGCCTTTTCTCTGAAATACACTTACCTTTTAAAATTTAATTCTAGTAGGTCTTAGCATGTTGTGCTTTGCCTCGTGTTTTCTTTTTGTTACTGTGGGAAGGTGGAAGGAGATGTCTGTATGTAAGCACCCATTCTAATCTCATAAATTTACTTGCAATTGGTTTTAATGGCAATGACTGGAAAACTGCATCAAAATCGCATGAGAGAGCAGGGACATGACATTAGGCTCGAGTGGAAGAACGTGGGGGGTGGGGGGGGCTCCTTCAAGCTCGGTAACTCTGTTTTCCCTCAGCAGGGTGGTACCTCTGCCTCTGCCCTCCTCTGCATCTTCTCGTGCCAGATGCAGCAACCCAAGGGGTTACAGCTCACGCGAGCCAGCTGCATCTGGCATGTAGGTTCGGGAGCGGCTGGAGGGAGCCTGTTGCATTACTGACAAAAGGTGAAACACAGGCCTTGCTCTGAGGAGTCTGAAATGGGAACCAGTTGTGTCAGTCTGAGGCCATCCTTCTCCAGTTACTGTAAACCAATATTGCAGCCGAAAAACTTAATCCCGCTCTCTCCGAGCTGCTTTTCCTGTTCTGGGCTGCCCACCTCCCTGGGTGCTGGCACGAGCATTCGCATGGCCATTTGGGGAAATAATCAAGATTTAAAGAAAAAAAAAAAAAAAAAAAGGGGAGGGGGAGCAGGGACAACATGTCTTGGAGGCAGGAACATGTGGTCTGCCTTAGAGGGAAGCCGCTCAAACTGCTGCTTGGAGTGGCAGAGCTGGTTGAAAGCAACATAAGCCCGGTATTAATCTTGGCACAGACCTCATTGGTGAAAGCAGAAACTACTCTGTTGCCTTACATACAGGTACACAGATGCGTTATCGCTGGCATAACTGCAAGGTGGTGTCTTGTCACTGACACAGCTGTGGTAACAAAAGCCCTTGCTGATGAGATGATAAAGGCTGGAGATTCTTGTGATCAGGGGAGGAGTGTGGCTGGAAGCTGCGACTGCATCAGGATTACGTTCCTGCTATAGCATGGTAAAGTAGGAGCCCTACTCAGTCTTCAGAACTAGACCTGGCCCACTGGTTTTCTGGCAGCACTTTGCTCTGCCACCTTTTCCCTTTTTCGCTGTGCAACATCGTTAATGAAGCCACTGTCAGATGCTGCATGGGTTTCCTCTGTGGGTGGTGCAGCAGCTTGGAAGTCCTGTTGGTCTTTCGCAGTATATTTTGTCACTCTGTTGCAGATCTCCAGCAGGGGCAACTAATCAGCAGATTCCAGGCTTCTTCAGGAAGCTTCAGGGAAAATCTGGTAGCTCCTGCTTCTGGGAACTTCGGTGGCTTGCTGCTGCAAGTCAGGGCCAGCCTACGGAGGCATTCGTCTCTGTCAGCTCCTACAGACAGCTTTTGTTGGCCACTTGCTGGTCATGGACTACCTATGCATTTTGCCTTCAGCTGACTGTTGATCAAGCAGTGTCAAGCACCTGTTTGATGAATGCTTGAGAAGTAAGTGTATAACTGGTGGGCAAGAGTGCAGCTCCCAGAGCCCAGGAAACAGAGGGAGCTAAGAGACCTAGTGGTTATCACAGCAGTTAGTACAACAGGGCCACAATGGGGTGCAGAACATTAGCTCAGGACAACGTGGGATGGCGTAAGACCATGTAGTGATGGTACTGATGTGCTGTAGGGCATTGTCACTAGCCACTGTTCCTTGGCCAGAGAGAACTCCAGGTCTTGGGCTGTGCTCCCAGGTCTAGGACTTGCACTGGGGAGGGCTGTGGCCTCACCCATGGGAAGTGCACTCTGGTCAAGGTGCTGAGTTGCCAGGGGAAGGAGCTCTGCGAGGAGATGAGTAGAGGAGATGAGTAGACTGTGTAGCATGAGAGGGCACAAACGAGATCAGCAGGATCTTTACAGAGGCAAGAACCCAAGCTCTGCAATGTGAAGTAGAGGCAGCTAGAGATTATGTTCAAACAAGCTGTGGATAGAGACTCCTAAGATTGGGAGGTTGGAAATCTATGACTTCCGGCAATAGAAGGAAGATTCTCTGCCTGCGGAGAAGGATAGGTGTAGTGCCCTGGAAGGAGGTGAGCAAGATTGTCAGGGGAGATGTCAGAGCCAACTGAGGCTTAGCCAAGTGTGTACATGACAAAGAAAAGGAGGGTGACAGTTATTTGAGACCATATCCTCGCAGAGACAGAGGCACCTATCTGCCAACCTTATGTACATGCTATAGCTGGAGGTTTACTTCTTTTGGGGTACTTGAATCACAGATGTTGCAGATGGACATATCTGAGGCTTGTCCCGCCCTCAGACTTCACCCCTTGCTGTTCATCCATGTGGCCACCATGATACTACTGGGGTGAGCCCAAGTATATAAAAAATGACTGCAGAGCCCTGGGGGCAAGGGTGAAGAGCACAAATGCCCAGGTGGTGTTTTCCTCAATCCTGCCAGTGAGGTGGAAATGCTCAGGTGGCAGAGGGCACATCCCTCAAGTTGAAGTGTAGCTGCATGGCTGTTTTATCTTCCTTGGTGAATAAAAATGGCCCGTTCCAATGTTTAGAAAGTCAAGCAAGTGTGGCAGAAGGCCAATATGAACGAGCAAGGGCAAATCATGCCTGACCAGCCTCTTTACCTTCTCTGATCAGATGACGGGTTCAGTACGTGAGAGGAGAGCAGTGGATGTTGTTTACATTGACTTTAGCAAGAACTTTGGCATCATTTCCCATAGTATCTTCACAGTCAAATTGGTGAGATGGGAACTCCATAAATGGACAATAAGGTGGATGGAAATTTGCCTGGCCTGCAGGACCCAAAGTGTTCTCATTAAAGGTGTTAACTCCAGTTGGTGCCCAGTTAGTAAATGGTGTGGCTCAGGCATTGATACTGAGGCTGTTACTGTTGAATGTTGCTATTAAACACCTGGGCAATGGGACAGAGTGCACATTCAGCAAGTTTGGAGATGATCCCCAACTGGAGGGAGCGGTTGGTATGCTGGAAGACTGGGCTGTTGTTCAGAGGGATCAAGATAGCAGAGAATTGTGCTACCAGGAACCTCATGAAATTCAACAAAGACAAGAGCAAACTCCTTCATCTAGGACACAGTAACCCATGCAGCAATACAGGTTGGGGGCTAACAGGCTAGAAATCAGCTTTAGAGAAAATTACCTGGGAGTCCTGACAGTTAACAAACCAGACATTAGTTCAGCAATGTGCCCTTGCAGTAAAGAAGGCCAAGCCCATATTGGGCTGTATTAGCAGGAGTGTGGCCAGCAGGTCAAGTGAACTGATCCTTCCCCTCTGTTAAGTACTTGTGAGACCACATCTGGAGTACCATGTCCAGTTTTGAGGCCCCTAGTACAGGAAAGAGATTGATATACCAGAGTAAGTCCAGTGGAAGTTCACCAGGATGGCTGGAGGCTAGAGCATATGATATGTGAGGAAAGGCTGCGAGAGCTGGGTTTGTTCACACAGGAGAAGAGAGGGCTCAGGGGGATCCCATGTCAGTCCACAGCTCAAAACCAGAGCCAGGCTTTTCTTGGAGGTTGCACAGTGACAGCATGAGAAGCAAAGAATGAGAGGCAACAGACACAAATTGGCATGTAGAGAATTCTGATTTGATACTAAGAAAAATATTTTCCCAGGGAGAGCAGTTAAGCGCGGCAGGAGGTTGTCCAGAGAGGCTGTGCTTGGAGATTGCACAAAACTTGACTGGACAAGGCCCAGATCCAAGTGGCCCTGCTTTGAGCAGGAGGTTGGACCAGATGACTTCTGGAAGTTCCTTCCAATGTAAATTAGGCTACAATTATAAGAGTGTGTGAACCTTGGTGGAGCAGAATGTTCTTAAAAATAGCTGTAACTTTTTTTTTGGGGGGGAGTGTATTTTTTATTTTGTGTTTGACTAAGCAGTTATATCTCAGCAATGCACACAAGATACTATGAAAGCATTACAGAGAAAGTTGTGGAGACTGGCCAATTAAAAAGTCAAATTAAACAAGAGAACTTAGGATAACTTCATAGAGGTCCCTTGTGTAGGATGATTAAATATTGGAGGCCAAAAGGCATTCGGTGATTACTAACTATGTCTTGTTCAGCATAATCACTTTACTTTCCACCTTCATTTTTTTTTTTTTGGAGTAATCTTCACCCAACTTGAAGCCAAGAATATTTCAAAGGGTGGGGTGGGGTTTTTTTCATTTTGTACATTGCACATTTTGTGGCAATGTTTTTCTTGGGTTTAGTACATTTTTGATTGTAGCACAGTCATTACTTCATTTTTCTAAACATATGTATTTAAAACCCACAAAGGCCTGTGAAATCTGATACTAAAATAAGACATCATATATATCAAAAACATGGTTTCTTTAAAAAAGCAATTTTTTAACCTCTACTCCAGAATTCCTTTTATGTGGCAGGAATTCATTTTTTTTCTTTCTTTATAATTTTGTTCTTCATGGTGATCATTGGTGTTAGAGTAGAAAATGAAATCAGTTAAAACTATTAAAAGGAAATATTTTATTAAAAGCGAAAAGAAGAAACGTATATTCTCAAATAGGAGGTGGTTGTATTATTTGACCAGTATAAGAATTTGTTAACACAAAGAAATCAAATAGTTTCTTTCAAGTGCTGTTGAATGAGGAGGGTGTTCTCAGTCCAGAGGACACTTTAGCTGTCATGACCATCTCTGACGCACGCTGATTTCGTGTTCTTTTGGGATAATTTTCTATCTGAAACATTTTTCTTTTAGGATGATTTCAAAAGGTACTCTTTAATCTTTGCCTCTGTCTTTCAAAAACACGTTCAAAATGCTTTTTTTTTTTGTTAGCATTGCTTTTTTCTTGTATTATTTGTACAACATCTAACAAAAGGATTCAAAGTACAGAGATGCATTTACTATATATCCTTTCTATGAGAATATTTTCTTCACAAAGAAGAAAAACCTGGGGTTTTCCCAGGTGTTAGGGAACACAGAAAAGTGTAAACATTCTCTATAAAACTTGTATTCTCATTTCCTTTCTGGTCGAGGAATGCTTGTTGCGGTATGTGGATATCATTTAAAGAGGTGTCCTGGTGTTTCAAGCATACTTTTCAGAACATTGAAGATACTCATAGATGTACTCAGAGGCATGGCTGACAAGGGGCAAGGGTAATCAGCAAAAATAATGGGTAGGGATATTTAAATTTCAGGAAAGCACGTTTGTATCTTTCTGTCTGCAGTGTATAATGTGGCATTGGTATGATATGTTTGTATGCTTTTTATTTTTTCTTCTCAAATTTACCTGCTATACTGCTAGCATCTTGTTTTCAAACACATTACAAACCTAGAGTAAATTTTTCTCTCCATAGGAAAATTTTCCTTCATAAAAATTTTTTTTAACAGAAAATATTTTCAGGGGAAAATCCATGGCTATGACTGCAAAATTCTATTCAGGAACACTTTTAAATTTTACACAGGTTCTGGAACTTCTGTGTGTAAGGCTTTCTTTCAAGAGAAGATGGTTTAAAAAAAAAGAAGAGAAAAAGCCTCGCTGCCTTAAGGAGTACTGAGTTTTGTGATGAACTTTTGTTCCCAGGGCTTTTCATTTTATTGTTTTATATTGTTTTAGCTGAGTCGTAATAAAGCTCTGGTTTCACCACAGATTAACTCTTTTTTTTTTTTTTTTTTTCCCCTGGAACATTACTGTGACTATTGTCACCAGGTTTGATACCATCAGCACGGGGAGATACAATACACTTTGCTCTAGATACCAAAAAGATTCATTATCAGTGTTGTAAGCTTCATATAGCCTGGCCTCAGACCACAGAGCGCTCTAAAGGTAAGGGTGGGAATGCTGAACTGGATTGAAATGTCTGTCAAAGGCCACTGTACAGTGCGGAGGGCGGATCTGATGCGTTTTCAGCAGTCCTTACCTCTGAGGAAAAAAAAGAGATCAGGTAAACCATAGTGCTGCGATACAGCTAAGAGGTGAAAAAACCCTAAGTCTATGCCATCATTTGCAAAAGTGAGCCAAACTCTTAGCTACTGACAGGAAATTAGAATGAAAATTTATGGGTAGGCATGCATGAGAGCTTTGCTTTAGCAGGAAACCTCAGCCTCACATTAAACTGTGTGGTCAGTTAGTCCCTTGTGACTGGCTCTGGGGGAATGCAGCCAGTCTGGCAAACACTTAAAGGCAGACACAAACCAACCTTTTCTTACCAGCATCCCCCATCTTTTTGTCATGTTTGCCTTCAGCTAGCAGTTTCATTCACTTGTCCACCTTGGTTCTTACGTGATGACATATGGCTAGAGGTTTATTATGTTTGTGCTTTATTGTTTGTGCTAGTGTCACGTAATCACTGCACGCAATGGCTGTATGTAGATGCACAAAAGGCCCGGAGGGAGAGTGGTTTGTGTAGGGGGATCCTAGAAGTGGTAGAAATAGGTCTTAAGCGTAGTGGCATGATCTCCAACATCTGTTTATTATGTATATCCTTTCACAGAAGACTTGAATAATCTTTGCATGTCTCTCTGGGTGGCTGCTTGCCACTCCTGCAAGGACAGACGGTGTTGTTTAATGCTTCAGAGGTGGTCTGGTAAGAGATAGAGGACACCTATTAGTTCTGTGAAAGCAGCTTCAGTCCTGACTCCTTCCCTGATTCCAGGTTCGGCAAATTCAGAATTAAAAGTGTAAAACCAGAGTAAGTGAGTTCCTAAATGAGATTTCCTGCTGAGGAACGCAAAAAATACTCTTTCATGATACCTGGCTTGAATTTAGTATCCATGTTGAATTTCTCTCCAGTATTGCTCCAGATTATTTCACATTTGAAGGACAGTGAAACAATTCAGTTTCTTGGTGATGTATCAGGCACTTAGGTCAACTGTGATTCCAGCTGCTTGTAACTCCTTCGCAAGCTACAAAGGGCAAGGTTCAAGTTCATCGCTATGGTGTTCTGCTCTAGGTATTTGGGACTCTACTTTGGTTAACCTCGGTGAAGGCTGATAGGTAGGTTCTGCTGGCTGGTGAGACAGACGCAAGGCATCTGTGATGGATGTGTTACATTTTAGCATGTCTGTACTGGTCCTTGTTTTTTCCATCATACTAATTATATTTTTGTCTCTGTCTTCATCTGGTTTAGAAAAATAAGAAATCTATATGAGGCTTGAGTATGAAGCCATGTCAGTAGTATATATAATGGGTCTTTTTCCGTATCATCTTCTGGGATTTGATTGCAGTCTGTGAGACTACGGTCAAATCAGCTGTACTAGTCTGTCTTGTTGCCTGATAGCTGTGAGCTTTCTGGCTTACTTGCTCTGCTCAGGAATAGTAGCCGTGTTTGTGATACTCAACGGCTGAAAGTCAGGTGCCACGTGTGAAGCATAACTAGGACCAGAGTTGTAAAGATTTTCTTTAGGGTGCTGCCCGAGTGAGAACAAAACCACTGTTAATTTTGCTAACATGGATAAAATTGATTAAAAATAAACTTTTAAAAATATATATTTCTTTTAAGAATTTTCTTTTAATCCTTTAAAATACATTTAAAGGTCCCATTGGGAGAGCTTATATTAGGAATAAACCTTAAGTATAGTTTATTCAAATTATATAAATAGTATTCTACCTGTCTGCACTTCAGTTCCTATAAGACTTCGACAAACAACTGTTTAAGGCTTAAGACTTTATTTATTATTTAAGTGGTTAAGACTTAAGAACATAAATAGTTTTGACAGTCACACCAGCTGTAGGTATCAAGAGTATTTTCTGTAGTTCTCATCAGTAGTCCCTTTAAAATTAAGGAGCCGATTAGAAGTTTGAAAAGTAAAATGCTTTTTTGTTCCAATTTATGAATAAAAACTTTGTGTGAGACGATGAGATCTCCCAGCTCTACAGTTTCACTAGTAGATGGTTCCCTAGCTACCTACTACCCACATACTAAAAAACAATGGTTTGAGTGTTTAAAACATTGTTGGATATGTAATATTTTGGAAAGTCTCTTTTTATATCCAACACATCTAGTGTATTTTCAGTCAGCATTTAAAAGCCAATCTTTTAATCAAATTCCAGTTTCTTTCCAAAAATGACTTAACAGAAATAAGTACACTTGTAGTAATTTAGTAAATAAGATGTCACTGCTATTTTAACATCAGAAAATATGACTTAGATTAATTTTTGTAAGTTTAGGTAATTGCTGAATGCATTTATAGTCTCCCGATTAGCAAAAAGTAGTATTACATTAGAGCTCTATTTATTTGCTGATTGGGGTATTTTAATCATTTCAAGCATAAGCAATGAACGAATTAGCCTTGCAATAGGAAAATAAATGGAAAAAAACTCAAAAGCAAGATTTAAATTGATTGTTCAAATCAATTTTTCTGTTTGATAATTTAAATTGGTTTAGTTTGCATCAACAAGTTTAGTTCATGATTTTGCTCTCTATTGAAAGAAGGATGACTCTGAATGAAATTTTACCTGGAACATGTAGTCTGTATTTAACATTGGATGAGAAAGCAAACATGCTGCTTGCGGTCTTCCTGTGTGGGGATCTACAAAATAACCGTGGAAGGCAGTGGAGACTTCATCATCGTGTGATTTGATTTGTTTAGACTAACTTGAAGCTTTTATTGCTGAAAAGTTTTTAGATGGTTGGCAGGAAATCTTGTGCTCATCAGCATTGTTTTCAGCCATTTACTCTGTGCTCTCTACTTCCCTCTGTGCCAAGGGAAGGATCCTGTGCCTGTACCATTTGAATACAGTAAAATGTCTGGAGTTTTTTTCAGTCTTCTGTTCACTGGACCTCTCCTGGTTCTTCCTCCTGAGCCCGGGCTGGAAGATCTTGCCTCGGCCCCAGCACTAACGGCTGCTGCAGCACTGCCAGCTCAGTCAAGCATGGCTATGGAGGAAGAGCAGTCTGGAGCGGTCAGAGGCAGTTTGCCTCTCTTCTTGGTGTATAGGGCAGCTATCTACTTGTCTTGGTATTGCTGCTCAGATTCCTGGAGATTTTGTATGTCACTCCCAAGCTAGGTCATGGCTACAATCTTGTAAGGCAAGTTTGAACATTTTGCTGGGACATGATAGCAAGACCACAGGCACAGCTCTCCTTGAAGATCATGGGAAAGCTGCTTCTTTGGCTTCATCACACTGGGTAGCCAGTACTGCAGGCATTGCTCTATGAAAGGCTTCAGCAAGCAGTGCACATCTAGACATCTAGTCAATTCTTCAGCATTTCTGGCTGCTGTGTATGTTGGAAAAAGCATACTTAGGGTATGTGGTTAACCTCAGGCTTAAACAAAATTTTAATTTATTAATGAGATAAAGAATCCTAGGATACAGTGCTCGACGCCTGCTCAAGAGAGCATTCAATACAAATGCTAACACTGGGACAGGTTCCAGTATCTGTACCAGCCAGGACTGGTATGTATTTGATCTTCTGATGAAGGTCATTTTACAAACCTCCCTGCTCTGTTCTGGTGTTGATTAAAACATCAACAGCTACCTTCACACTTTCAGACTATCTGTGAGCTTTCTTTTTCTTCCCCCAGTGGCCATGAAGAATATTTATCTTCATTGACTTCAACAGCCTTTTATGTTTTTCTGAAAAATTACAATCACATCTTCTTTTACTTTTCTGCTTTCTGGACCACACAAATGTGTTTTCTACAACCTTCCTTCATAAGTTTTATTTTCCTTATCTGTTGCCAGTCTTGTGTACTCCAAAACTGGTGTAACTTGCATGCATTATAAACTTATTTTATTCTGTGTGACTTCATATCAGGTCTAGAAACTAGTTCTGAAGCCTTTCGATTTTACTTTGTTTCCAGCAGCGAGTAAAAATTGTTGCTCCCTTGTGACTATGTACGGATGAGCAGATGATTTCAAACAAATAAATACTCATCACATTTACGATAGCTAAGTGTTCCCTTACAGCAGTCGTCGTTCAATTTGGGAACGTATTGGGAACCCTTGTAAGCTCTGGGAGGGGGCTATGCTGCATGCAGGGGGGCAGGACCCAAGGTGCCTTGTCTGTGTAGCATCCGGAAACTTTCACTGTCTGCCACACTATATTGTCTGGGCAGGTTGGCTTTAGTTGGCTTTAGGAATTTTGTTTTCCATATTTAAATTTTTTTTTTTTTTTGCCAAGAACATAATTTTTTTTTTCCCCACTTGGCAAGCAGTCTAGCAAAGACCACTAGAATTAAAAGTATAACCATAGAAGTTTTCAGGGTTTTTCTGACAAAACTGTGTGTTTGAGAAGTTTACAATATAAAAATAAGTAGTGTCTTTACTGGTGTTTTTACAGATTTTGGTAGGGTTTTGGGAAGGGTGACAGGTGAGAAAGTAACTTAAATCTGTACTTCCCCTATGTGTTTTTGCAGAGCTTTGTGTTTAGAGACTAGAATCTGATTTAGATAACACCGGCTGCATGACCAGTAGAGGGAGCCCAGAATCACAAAATATTGGAGATATTTTTGACTGGGGAGGTTGGGGTGAGAAGCTCGCTTTGATACTATACAGGAATTTTGTGGTTGTATTTGGAAGGAGGCACTGAATACTACCAACTTACAGTGATTCTGGGAGCATTTATGAAATGTTGAAACGCCTGCTGTCTTTTAAATTATCAAATTGTATTAACAACTTTTATACTGGAAGGCTAATCAGTAATTTTTTTTCTCTTTCCTATGTTGCTGGTTGTTGTAACGTCATACCACCTTTACAGAAAGTAAGTAACTTTTCGTTGTTTAAATCTATTTGAAAGTGTGCAGGTGTGGGTGTACTGCTTGTATGTATGCATAGGTGTATATGTACATAAAATAAACGTATGAGCAGAAAATGATCAATCTTAAAGACATACTGCTACAGAGGGTGACTCCCATGTGTGAATGACTTCTAGAATACCACAGTGGTTTAAAGCAATCTTGCCCAAAAGATCATAACTGGTATGAAAGCATGTGAAGGCTGTAAATGTTAAACATATTCCTGGTGCATAGACTGTGGCAACAAAACTTGCAGCATATTGGTTTAAAATATGTTATGGCTCTAAAAATTCACAGGTCTCAAGTTACAAAGTAGAACATTATTGTATCCGATTTGATTTAACTGAGTCAAAGTCGAACTGATTTGGCGTGTTTCAAGAACATAGGTCAAACTGTGCCATTTTTGACATCCAAAGATAGTCAGCTTTTTATTTGGCAGTCTTTGGCTGCTGGATTAATACACGCCAGCAGCTCTGAGCAGAACGAGTATGTCCTCAGGCTGTAGGAGAATTTAGAAAGCATGCGATAAGTAGTGTGGATCCCTCAGAAACTGCTCTGTGATTCAGGCATCAGTCTGCATCACGGGATCTTTGATTGCTGGCTTTTCTAACCACAGTCCCATGTGCTGCGATAGCATGTGTTGCAAGCTTTTCCAGCATTCCTTACGGATAACATTTGGGAATTTTAATATAGTGTTTTAAGGTTCCTTTTGCTGACAGACGAATAGGCAAGTCATTGGTTAACATGGGTCAAAATAGCAGGGATAAAGGACACCATGGCATTTAATTTTGAGCTAGCAGCTCAAAATAAGTTGCACCCCACAGTGTCCAGATTTTTATTTCATACGCAAGTTAAGCATGTGTGGTTTGTTTTGTGCTTGTTATAGACATACCCAAGTCCAATTTTCAGGAAGGGTGGATATGGCCCTTTGGTTGCATGCCAAATTATTTAGGAATTGCAGATATCTGAACGAAACAAGCGTAACACTAGTTAAAGTACTTCTTGGCTCAGTAGCTGATACGGATTTCTTTGTAAGTCAGAGAGTAGTTTCTATTGTCCACTTGCCAGTTGGCTAGACTTTGAAGATTAAGATATCTGCTGTGAGCACAGTAGTGGTCATGAGATATTGCCAAATCCTCTATTTTGGGTTCATTCATCTTGTATCATTTTAACTGGTTAATGATACCTAAAAATAAGTGTGGAGTTCAGAATGTATCTCTATCGGAATAGGAGAAGGATACCAATTGTGCATACATGCACACACAGTTTTGTTTCTTACTGATACAATGAGTTTGTCTTTCACTGCAGAGTCATCAAGTTCCTTCTATCTTGCAGAGAAAGTCTTAATCTGTTATAATGTTTCACTAAAAAGATCCAAGACTGTGAGAGTCGAAATTGCTTCACGTTATGTATGTTAACATATGGAAGAAATTATGCAACTAGAACTGCTCTATTAAACGTTTTGTGTCTTTGCTTGTCAAACATTAATACAATAAGGAAAATATGTAAAGAGAAGTATTCTACTTACTCCAAAACTGTTTTAAGAAATCGTTAAGCTCAATGAAATCTCTTGATGTTTTTTGTGCTACTGCTAGCGGTATCGTTATATTTCTACCATATTTAGTTTTGTATTCTGTTATAGTATTATATCGAAACCAGATGCGGGCTAAGCTTTATTTTTAGGGGGAAAAAAACCCCAACAAAAACTTGTCAGAATTTTCATATTGCATGATTATAGTTAGAATACTCGTAAACCAGGTATCTGTTAAATATCCCATGTTTTTATCAACAAGCAGCATTTTTACCTGTACTTTTTGATTTTAGGTGCAGTAATGTGATACATTAGGTGATCGATAGTAAATAAATTACACTTGACAGGACTTCCTGTCCGGAGGACACTTTATAGTTTAATTTTTACTGGAAGAGCAATTGCCACACTACCTTCTTGCCATTAAATTAATATATGTACAGTAAGAATGAATTTTGTTGTAACAGAGCCATGGAAATCAACAGAAGGCGTCATCATATGAAAGATGACAATTTCAGTGCAGTTTTATTTCTAAAAAAAGATCAGTCATGCAATTTTCAACAAAGATGGGATGTTTTGTTAGAATATTGCATAATAAAGAACAGTAGTTTCTGATGGACTTCTGAAGCTCTGTTCCTCGTTTATAGCTGAGTATATAATTAATCCTGAAATACTTAGCAACACACTTAATTTAATGCCCAGGCATTGTTCCACTTAACCAAGTGGAATATATTTACGTGGCTAAAGATAAGCGTGTGTGCAGGCTAGGGACCCCAGGGAAGAAGCACAGTTTCAGATTCAGTCCCTAAGTACACCATGTACATTAGTCAGTAAATGGGGACAAAGATGTGATAGTACATCTATAAATCTTGTACTTCAATTTTTAAATTAAAATTAAATAAAACAATTTATGACTACCTTCTTCCCCACCATTTCTTAGATCAACATTTCAGAATAGTGTAAGCGTAGCCAGGGTAGAAACATTTGCTTTCTTTTTCTGATGTAAACATACATATATTACAAAGGCTTCTCTGTATAAGTACTCTTTTTCTCTTAATGTGTTGTGTTTCTTTTTAAATAGTCCCTTAGCACGCATTCCACAGTGGTATTACAATTACTACCTTGAGTAGGTCAATCTCTTAATCTCTAAAACAACTCTAATTAGAAAAGATAGTCCTTCATAGAAGGTACAAATGTGCTTGTATTTATGTATAGTAATGTGTGCTGACCATGTTAAGCCAGAAGGCGGCTTAACTGTGTATCACTTTTAATTTTAAATGTGTTCTTCCTGGGCTTTTTATTATTCTTTTGTTGCCTTTCATCCTATGGGATGCAGCTGCCCTTGAACTTGGTACTGTTTTGATCATTCATGTGCAGCGGCCACATTGTCTGTAACATTTTAAAAATGAGGCTTCATGGTGTTATTTACAAAGTAATTTCACATAAATATTTGGACTTCAGTTCTCTTAGAATGTGGAGCTGGTTGCTGTATGAAGAAAAGCATAATTACAATTCACAGACTTTTTGCCTCGAGCCTAGGGGACAGATGCATATGATTAAGTTTGAAACTGGCCTGTTATTGTAATGTAGATGTTTTCAGGGTTGAGAGAATTAAAAAAAAAAAAAAAAAAAAAAAAGGCAAAAAAAAGCCAGGCAAGCATGAGTTTTAAAAAAAATAGACTGAGGGATTAGTTTTACAAGAGACACTCAATCTTGGACTGCACAATTTTATTTTTCAGTGGAACCTCTCCATTAGCTTGCCTGAATGCAATGCTTCATACTAACACTCGTGTAGGTGATGGAACATTCTTCAAAATCCCTGGGAAGTCGGGACTCTACGCTCTTAAAGTAAGTTTAAATTTTGTATATGGAAAGTACATAGCGCTATTAATCCATTTTATGAATGTCTCAATAGATATAAAGGTAAACAGATTAGATTCTTTGGAGAGGAAATGACCTGATAGTCCTTCTAACTGCTTTCAGATGTCTTTTAAAAGGATTTATAATGAAAGTAAACATTGAATGTTTTATCCTAGAAAGCATATACATGTTCTTGAATTTGGCATATGGTATAAAAAACATGCAGCTTAGCTAAAATGCTGCTTTTTCAGAGTTGTTCACAGAAAGGTCTTTGTTTTATGAGCACTGAGCTCAAGAGGATCACTGACTTTCTCATTAAGGAATTGTATTAATGTTTGATTTTTGAATAGTGAAAAATTATTTGCAAGTCTAATATAAATCAGCTTTTAATTTACAGGTTGCATCATTGCTTTTGAGAAGCAATATAATTACTGTGATAGAATTTTGCCTTTATGCTATTTCTATTCCTTTTCCTCTTTATTTTTCTTTTTTGGTATGTATTTGATGGTTTCTGTGGGTGGAAATTTTTTCTTGGTGAACATGATCAAACTTAGGGGGGCTTCACAATAGGAGTGGAGGAATGTGAGGCAGAGGTGCAAAACAAGAAAGTGAGATCATATGTTTGGCAATCTAAATGTAGTCAATTAAAATTTGGGGCTGGAGGAAGGATCCTTTGTAATTTATGACAGACTTATTTGATGTAAGGGTTTAAAAAGTATAAAACTATATAGATTTGCTTGCTCCTGATAACTAAAAATTCTGTATCTGAAGTTGAATTAATATTTTTCAGAATCTCGATTTCCTAATTTACTAAAACAAATGCTGTTGTTTTTCTTTAAATTGGGAGATATTCTTGGCACAAATCCAGGTATTCACAATCACTCCCATGCTTGTGAGCTCCAGGTTGCTTCAGCTATTTGAATCCAGGAAACAGGCAAAGGCAGAAAAGAAAAATTAAGGGATTTGTGTTTTGCTGCAGCGTTGTGGACACTCAACTGGAAAACTAGGATTTTTAACAGTCCAAGAAGTCTGTCTGTGTTTAAAAAAAAAAAAAAAAGTGGAAGATCTTGCATTTTATTTGACATTTTTTAAAAAAGAATATGTTATGATTTCACAAAATAGCTTTTTTGCTTTTGCTTTGCAAGTTGTTTCATGAAGGTCTGTTTTTATGTCTTTCTGTGAAGTAACTCACAAGCATATTTTATTTTATTCTGTTTTTTGAATGTAAGCATGAGAGTACACTGCAGTAATCTATTTTCGGAGATGCAGCAGGATCATGATTGATTTTTTTTCTTGTTAATTTTAGTTTTTTTTTTTTTTTTTAACTGTAGAAAGAAGAATCAACATGCCCTACTGATGGAACATTGGATTTAGGATGTGAATCCGAGTTAGATGGCACTGAAATGGCTGAGACAAACAATAATAATGGAGAAGAAAATGGTGGTAGGTGTTTTAATTTCAATATTAGAGGGCATATTTTGGGAAAAGAAAAAGTATTGTTTATTTACGATTTTAACTGTGTGATTTCTAAACAGTATACGTAATGTTTTGTGCTCAGTGGAACTATTTTTGAGTCACTCTCTCTCTTTTTTGGCCTTATAAAGAAATCAGGAACACCAAGTGCCTTTATTTGAGTTAGATTTGTAAAAGACAGTGAGCAGTGCTGTTGGGTGTGTTTTGAGTAGATAATTTTTTTGGCTTACAATATTTTTGTTCTAGGCCCCACAGCTAAAAGAGTAATTTGCCTTACCAGGCTTCAGACTTGCAGTTGTCAGACAGACATCTCACTGCATTCATTGTGGCATGTGGGGTTGGTCCCTCAGTCGAGTTCTGGGCACAGGACAAAGGTTTGTATTTTTTTGTTTCAGGCAGAGAATCTTCTGGGTGCCACGTTGACATAAAGACATGCTGAAGGATCAAATCCTGTGCATTTTTTTTCTCTGAGATAGTGACAAACTGAAACATTGCAAGAACTTGAAAATGACAACCTTAGAAATATTTTTTCTTTTTGAGAGGTAATAATTGCTCATAAAAAAACACAGTTCTTCCAAAATTCCTTTAGAAATGAATATTCTTCTTATTAAAACTATACTCATGTAATGCATATAAAGTGAATGCTTTATACAAAAATCAAGCTTCTCAGGACCTTTGAAATAAACCTTTCCTTGATCAGTTCTTCTCTTCTGCTGCCCTCTCACAACCTGTCCTGCTGCTGGACTGCAGCCTATTGGTTTGGCTCACTTCATGTATGGCGAGAGGGTGTCCTGTTTACAGCTAGGACATGAAAAGGCTTGGCTCATGGTGTTGGTCTGCTGCAGACTTCCTTTTCGATCTTGAGCAACTTACTTAGCTTCCATGCTGCACCTGTACAGAACCCATACTGCTGTTTCAGTATTGCTCACTAGCAGCATTTAAAAATCACAAAATGCTCAGTGATGGGAGTAACAGAACTACCTATGACAGGCTGTTGTGGATCTAGTGGTGAAGTTTTGAAGCTCAGTGGAAAAACAAAAGTCAAGAATTATTAAATGTCTCTGCTTCTTCATTTGCTTTGATATATTACATCTGTAAGTTGACAGACTCTGCATGTGCAGTGGTGTTATGCTTATGTACTATATACTGCATGTATAAGTGAACGTATGTATCTGTAGATCTTCAAAAATTCCTGTCTGATACTCAGACAGTTTGTTGATGTACACTTCCCTAAGTTGCAGGAAGAATACAGCTGCAAAAAGCAGCGTAAATACAGTTACAGATAGGAGAGCAAAAGTTGATGTTACTGGTTATAAACAAATAAAAATCATGGCGAAAACCTGGCAATTATTTAGGAGTGGTAGGATGTAAATAAGGATGCCAGAATGCCAGAAGTAGAAAATTGATGGGTATTGACTGGGAGGAGGCTGCATACTATTTTCACAGTTTACAGTAATAAAAATAATTCTAGCACTTGTGGTGACATAAAGAGCAGCTGCTAAAATTAAACATTTTAAAATATTTGGGGTAGAGCAGTAAATTACACCTAGATTGTTTTTAATGCAGAGAACTTTCCCTCATGTTTCATCTTTAAGAAATCTTGGAAAACTGCGATATATTTAACTTTTTGAAAGCAAGACATTTTAAATTTTTTTGATGTCATGCAGTGGATATGTTTAAAAAGAATAAACGGGATGGCAATAGTAAGTCTATATGGCATATAGAAAGGCTTATGTATGTGATCAATAAGGAATTGAAGAGTGTATCTTGTATCAGTCGGCTGATACAGAACGTAATTTTGTCAAACATGTTTGATAATAGCTTTTCTTGAGACTGAAAGTTTTGTTGTTAAAGGTATCTTGATATATATGTAGAATTCTATAAGTGATTTTATTACAGTATAGAATGCTTGGCTTAAAAACAAGACCACGCCCAAGAAATGCAGCCAGTTTTAAGTGGATTGAAAATTAAAAATTATTAGATCTGCTAAGGCGTAGGAATCACCATCCACAGTAGGTATTTTTGCCATTCTCTTGAGGATGTGATTTGACCACTCTTCATTCAATATCGTTGTCAATACTTTTTGAAGAGTATAAAATCCTTCTTGATTAAATTTATTGATAATAAATAATGATCTTGAGACACATCTTAATTGCCTTGTAAATGATTACAGTTGAACAGCATGAATTTTTTTAGACTTTAAAGTGAAGAAAAAAGGTTGCATTTGTGCAGTGGAATTCAATAAATCAGTAAATCTGAAAAGCATTTAAGGATCACAATAGAAAATGAATTGAACATGAATGAGATGCTTTTGCTAATTAGTCCAATGCAGTTCTTGGGCTATAATTCTGGTAGTACTGATTAAAGAGTATAGGCAGTGTTTCCTTTGGGTATAGCACTAGTTAAATGATTACTAGTGTATTGCATTCATTATAGCTGTAAGAAAGTATTAAGAAAATAGGAAAGGATTTAGAAAGGACATGTAAGAAGTCCTGAGTGAACAAATAACTCCTTTGCTCTGGGAAATATAATAGTCTAGTTCGTTTATCAAAGATGAGGTGTGACTTGATCAGTTTGTAAATATTTGAGAAAAGGTATTTCTACAGAAAAGATTTGGTCTAGCAGAATCTAACAAGATGTTTATCAATTAAACTTTTCATACTCAAGCTGGGATTTTTTTTTCTTTCCAGGAAGCTATTCTGTGGCATAAAAATAACATTTGATTCAGTACAAAAAACGCTTTATGAAATTCTCTGACTTGTGTTTTAGAAAAGGTCAGTAGATATAATGTCTCCTTTCAGCCTTAGTATGTGTGATACATATGAGGATGGATATGTTTGCACATTGTATTCTTAATTGCCCAATTGATTACATTTTTATTCGTTCTTGTTTCCACTGTGGTAGAGTCCAGAAGCCCCAGTGCTGACAGAGTGATCAGAAATTGTTTAGCGAGAGTTTAAAAAGTGCCGCTTTAAAGTTAGCTGGAAGCGAGGATGAAACCGTAAGCAGCAGCCTCAGTCCATTTGTGGGCTTTTAGATGATAGGCTTCAGCTTTTGGAGTAAAAAGTACCAGCTGACACTCAAACAGAAAAGAATCACATTATTCCCCAGCAGGCACATTTTTCCCAGTATAAATGCAGGCTACCGAACAGTTTTATTAACATAATAATATAAAAATTCCTCACAGTCATAAACATACGACTTGGCGAAAGCTGTTACTCCTCATCAGTGTTGCTAAACTGACAACTGGAATGGTTGCACCTCAGCATTTTTCAGATGCTGTGGAGAAATCTTCCTTTCCCCACCTTCTCCAAAGACATATGTTAAAGAAACTGTTTATGCTACAACTGATTTTGGAATGGGATTTCTATAGAAGCTCTCTAGCAGTCTCATATCTTTTTATAAATTCCATTTCCCTCAAATACAGGGGCAGTATGTAAAGAGGCAGTCAGTAAAAGAATTAAAATCCCAATTGCTGTTGCCTGTTAAGTTGATGACTATAATATCCTTTTGCCCATCAATAGGATGTTCTGTTCTCAAAAAGCATTTGTCCCTAGGGTTTCTGAAGCAAGGGCTAATCCATCAGCCACGGAGCGCAGTTGATTAAAAATTGTCTTCATGCAAGCCAATAAAATACACAATGATGTAACTATGGAGGAGGCAACAATTCCTACGGTAGCGTGACTTCCCTCCCCAACCCAACCCAAACGTAGGTTCTGATGATTGCCAAATATGAGCAATATACCTCTCCTCTTGAGACACTTTGGTTTGCAGCACTTCCTAAAACTGTAAGCTCTTCACTTGTGAACATGAAACGGCAGAATTAATTTCTTAGGCAGTTTTCTTAGAGATAGTAGACGAAATGACGGACAACAGAGGACCAGATTCATGCTGAATCCTGAAATTTTGTATTTGTACCTACTGTGCTCTTGAACACCTTGTGCTTTTTGGACTAGGAAGCCGCTAGGGTAACTCCTGTAGTAAGGAATGAATATTCAGCATTGTTTGAAACCTGACTCCACATTTAGATATTCAGTTCCTTTCTGGGAATGGAATTTCTGGCAGTTCAGGAAAACCTGTTATCCTTAGCATATTGTCTCTTGGGAATCATATTGGATGATTCTGCTGAATATGTCGGTTGCTCATGGCAACATCTGGACGTGGGATAGGCTCTCTAAAAGCAGAAGGTCGGTAATGGAATAGCAGCTCGAACATACAGAGTTTTGGATGACACATCAGAAAGAGACAGTTTTTAACTTTTTTTTTGTTTTGGTGTGGGTTTTTTTTTGTCTCCCCACAAGTAGCTAAAAAATAAAAAAACTGTACCCAGGATTGAATTTAACTTCTGTTTGTTTCATTGCCCTGGAGGGGAGTCGTAAGAATGAGAGAAGAAAGATACTGTAGAGCTTGAGGGAGAGAGCTTTCTCATCTGCTTTTTTTGCTGTACAGTAGAGTTAATGAGGCCTAAGATATCGGTGGCTTAGTGATGACAGGCTGTATATTTTTAGTGGAAAATGTTGACTTCCTTTGGAATAAGGATTCACAGTTTTCAAAGCTTTGTGAAATGTTTGGGCTCAAAAGCATGCCGAGAATATAATGTGATTCAGTGCAAGCTACCAAGCTGATGTGATATTTGATGTCTTTTTCCAAAAAATGCTATTCAATATTATTTATCACTTCATAGTGCTAGTATTGCTTTTCAAAAAGAATATTACAGTCACAGTAGTGCCCTTGATACATGCATCTGGTTTTGCTTGCTTTGGCGAACTTGTACAATTAACTAACTCCCAAACTGGTTTTCATTTTCAAGAGCTGATGGCAACAGTCGAGTTCTGAATTGTTCAGATTTTGCAAGTTGGGCTCTAGAGATCAAAGAGTGATGGAGGTGAATTACTTGATACATCTGTGTTGGCAAAGCGTGACCATTTATGTCAATACAAGTATAGATCTGTGTCACCCAAAGAAAATATTGAATTTTATGGATATTTTAGAGAGAGATTTTGTGCGTATGTTTTCCTAAGGGAGTTCTCAGTGAAATTTCGTATCTCCAGAGTGTGTGCATATATTTTATGCTTGAGGTAGACTCTAGACTCTTTAGCATATGGTAGCAATATTAATTTGTGTTTTGTAATGTGGCCATTAGTAAACAATCCTTCTCATCTGCTGTGGTTTCTGTAACAAAGAAGGAAGTGAACTGCTGTAGATTTTACTGGTTTGATTTTAAATCAGTATGGTCTGTCTGAAATCGGAATTAATTGTCCTATTTATTTTGGGAAAATAAGCCCTTTAAAGCACTCCAGGAATTTTTCTGTCCATCTAGTCACATAAATCTGTTTATAATTATTTCTAATAACTTTCAGTGGCAGCAAGACAGAATAATTTTAAGTTGTATTCCTATAAAAATTGTTTCTTTGAAGAAACACATCTTCTAATATGTTTTATGTAGGTGCTGTATTTCCTGGGCGTGGAAGGTAAAGAGAATAAAAAATTAGAGATAGCCTATAAAACTTGAAATTAAAGGGTAGCATTGCTGATTTTTATAAATGATAGTCTTTCATAATATTTAACTGGTCTTGCGAAAATGGAAGACAGGAAGTTATTTTAAATGGAGATTGTCAAAAACATTTTTAACATGCTCTTTTTGCTAAGTAATTCTAATTCTATCATTCGTGTTAACACTCTCTGAACACTCACTAAGGAGGTCTTATCTTCAGAAACCCAGCTGCTCTTCCAGCTCATAAACTAACAGTTTATGGCTTAATAGTTGCTTTTTGCTTTATTCCTTCAGTCAGTCCTGGCCCTTGAAGAAGCCGATTTAAAGAATGGAGCCTAATTATTCTCCACTAAATGGAAATGCCTCCTGTAGGCTTAAAACTGCTCTTGTTCTCTTTTTCTACTGTAGCAATAATGGTGAATTCTCTTTATTTGCTACCCAAATATTTTTCCTTCATCTGTCACATTCTTTCAGGGTTCTTTTTTTCTTCCCCAGCATCCAGTTTATTTTTAGCAATCTTTTCTGATAAAGCTTTTCAAGTGAACATGGATCTGATATTCATGCATCTTCAGTGCTTACAGACAAAGTAGCCGCAACTTTCCGTAGATGTACGTACGTACAAAGACCACTGCCTCTTTTTGGATTTGTTTTTCTTTTACTGTGTTCTTTGGTTTCCATAGCAGAAAAGCCTGCTCTGTTCTTAATGCATTGTTTTTTTCACTAGGTTCATCAATGTTCATTTCAAACACTTACATATTTTTCTGTTATGTTTTTCCTTTTTTTTATACTTGTGACCCATTCAGAGAAAAGCAGTTGGACTTTATCCATATAAATGAACAAATAAATAAATACAATTTTCTGTGGTCACAGGCATTGTAGTATAGTGAGAATTTGGCACAGATTGAGTTAAATCATAAGTAGCAGAACATTTTTTAAACAATAAATTTATTTGAATTTCATACAGAAGAGTCAATTCATATTGTTTTATAAACAATTAATATCTTGGTTATCGTCTAAATGAAGCCTGTATATCAATTTTAGTATTATTTTTTGCTAATAAGGTAGACTGTATAAGTTATCAAGCAATTATATAAATTAGCATAATGTATTTAGATTTTTAATGTTTGTGTTTTCTACTTTTGGAAAATAGGCAATGACAGCTTTTTGATTTGTATTAAGCTGGTTTTAAATGGAAATGGAAATCTAATTAAAAGATGGAAAACAATATTTAAAATAGCTTCTTACTATTTTAAACTACTAGATGTATGAAGGAAAATATTTATAATATACAAAATAGAAAGGAAGTTTAATTTGTTGTTAATAAATTAAGTTTACTTTCTCTAATCAACATGTCATTTTAAAATTTTTAAGCAATGGATTTCAGCCTCATGTGTCTATTTCTTTAATCATAGACTACAGGAAAAAGTTTTTTTAAAAACTCTGAAGGAACGAGGGTTGGGTTGTACTAAACCAAACCAGCCTAGATAGAGTGAGGTACTTCTTCTGTACCTGCAGAAGAGATTACAGCAATGGAAAGCAATTTATTGTTTCAGTGGGTTTCAGTTCCAGTTGCTTCAACCATGAGAACAATCCCTGTTCCTTAGTTTAACTTTGTTGTCAAAGCTTTAAAGAAACAGAAGCAAAAAACCCCAATAAACTGATAATATTTTTATGTGAAACTGAAATAATGATAGGAGTAGGAAGTATGGCCTCTAATAGACCCTGTCACAATTTCAGGGGTTATTGTTAAAGGAAAAATTAATGAAAGCACAGAATTAATACAGAGCTGTGTTTATTTTTATTCCCGTGCTGTATTGTGACTTTGACGTTAATGGTTCTAGTGTTGAGCATCATCAGTTAGTGTTGCCAAATCTCTCCAGAATGAACTTTATCACCAAAATAAATAGGGGAGACTCTTGGATAATGTCCTAGATTAGAGTAATGAAAATCAGAATTTCCCACTTGAACAAGAAGGTCATAGGAGTCGCAGTCATCACGGAGAACAGGAATAGGTTTTTCATGGCAGGTCATGTTGTATCCTCTCTTAGAAGGGACAGTTAAGTATATAACAGTTTCCATTCTTTAGGCATTTTAAATATTGTTCTGTTCTCCTCTCCTTAACTCTGGGGTTTGTGTGTTCAGACTATTTCTGGTTTTTTCTTCAGTTCTTCGACGCTTAGACTTTGCCAGAAAACAGTAAATAAATTATCTTTGAAAGAAAAGACAAAAGCTGGGTAATTTGAAATGTCAGGTTTTTATTTTGGTGTAGGTGTTCTTTATCTCAGGAGCTTAGCTATTGCAGTGATTTAGAGTATATAAACCAGCTATTGTTTGTTTTCTGCTGACACTTTGCTGCTCCTTTAAGTTGTCTTTTTTGATAGTAAGCTTTGCTCATCATGTGGAAAAAATTGATCCAAACCAGGTGATGCTGCAAACTCAGAACCTTTTTTGTGTTGCAGCTTCTTTGTATATTTCAACAAATCCTTTAAGTATAAGGGGAAAAAGTGACAAATATCAGTTATAAATCTTGTGACAAAACAGGATTTGTCTTATCTGCTAATGAAAATTTTTAATCTAATATGAAAATTATCTTGATATAATGCCAGTGCCATAAAACACTGTTTATGAGGTAAGTAGTAATTATTTTTTCTTTCAGTGTGAAAACAAATGTTTAATATCACATGCATCTTATGGTGGCCATTAATTACTGATAACTGAATTGTCTCTGTCTTTTTGTCTTACAAACACAAAGAAAAAATCATTACAATATTTCTTCTATGAAACATTGCTAAAGGCAAGGGAGTTAGAATGCTACTTCATGTGTCTGCTCATCCCACTGAAGGATGGGAGAAGAAAACCATAGGCAAACAGAAACACTGGGCTAAAATTATTTCTGGCACGTGCCTGTGCAGCTGCTTTGAGTGTCTTCAAACTATTCTGGTAGGTGCACAAAGTATGGCAAATGTCAGAAAACCATATGCAGCTGCAGAGCATTATAAAGAAGGTATGTCAACATGCAAACCAGCTTTGAGCAGCACTGGAAGACAGACTTGAATTGAGTCAGCAGAGGAGAATGGAAAAAAAGCTGCTTAACTTCTGGATCCATGCTAATGCTGTTTTAGCTGGGCTGTCTTAGGACGCTAGTGAGAGTAACAGTAATGCAAGGCATTCAGAGTGGAAAGGTTTTTACTGCCCTTTTAGTCAAGCTCGCTGACTACCAAGACTAATAGGATACCCCAGCTACTTTCACAGCTTTCATATCTGTTTAATAAAGCTGGGTTTTTTAAACAATTAATCACTTTCTTTTATTTTTAACCAGGAGACTTTTTCTATGTCTCACACAACATGCATTCAAGAGGCTGTTTAATGCAAGTGCTGTAGTATTTGTTCATTAGAACATGTATTATTTAGAAGGCTGACAAATAGCAGCGTGTACTACCTGAGAGACCAGAATTCCTCTTTGCAGGGTATTCCAGTCTACCCATTAAACAGGAAGGTGTGTGTTCTTAGCTTTACCAAGAAGTACTTATAAAATAGATGAGTCTGGCTCCTAAGAAGCCATTACAATCTGGCATGAACTTACATATTTATAAATATTTCTAGAACACAGGGTCATCAGTGTCTCTGGTATAAATACACATTTAGACACATAATAATTCATTAAAATGTCTTGGTGAGGAAGACAATTTTTGCCTAGCTTCGGTATGAAGACCACAGTTAAACTATTTCAGTTACCTCTCAGGATCTGAAAGGTAAAATTTGCAAAGCCTCCAGAACTGCGTAGAAATGGGATGATGAGGTACAAATATTTGTGAAGCAATGCATTTATTTAGAATATGGCCGGATTTTCTGCTCATCTGGACCTCAAGATTAGTTGAATTTCTTAGAGAGAGCTTTTTTTTCCCAGACACTTGCCTTTTTTTTTTTTTTTTCCTGTCCTATACTTTCCAATATAGGGAAGTAACCCCTTTTTTTTTTTTTTTTTTTTTTTTTTACAAAGTTTGCCCAAAGCAGACGTCTGAAGAAATGTCTTCCAATCGTGATTCAAGCCTTACTAATGCACCGGTGCAAAGCAAGCTAGTATCTTCCTTCCAGCAGCACACAAAGAAAGCACTTAAGCAGGTAAGCTTGTATTGACTGATAATCAATTGGCTTCCCTTTAGCATGTATGTCAGTCTACGAATAAGATCTCAGCAGAATTTCAAGGTGTTTCTGAGGATTTTTAGTGCTTTGTTTAGTGGTGTATTGCTGGAGTCTTTTTCTTTTTCTCTTTTTTTTTTTTTACTGGTGGTGCAGTCCTGCTATTTATTGTGAGTTTGATGGGGTTTTAACTGCTTTTCAAGTAAGCAGAATTGTTTATATTATCACATCCCTGCTTTTCCTATGTAAGCATTTGTATTGGAAATTTTGTGTGAGGCTTAAAATAAAAAAAAAAGATTTTTGAAAGAAGTTCTGCAGATAGGCAAGGATCTGCATATATTTGCCGTTCAATTTTTCTTTATGGCCTGTTAAGCGATTTTTCTTTCATACTGTATTTGACAGTACAGTGTATAAAAGTGGGGTAAATTTTGGTTTTTGAATAACTTATTTGGATGATTTAGATTGCATGATAAGTAGTAAAGCTTGGCAAAAGTAGCTGATTATTGAAAGTCAGATATTAACTGAAAGCATAACAATGTGAAAATTATTTTCCAACAGTGCCAAATTAGTTCAGCTTACAGCCAAGCAAATGAAAAAGAAAAACTAAAAAATTATAAGAAAAAAAATCATCTATAGATCTTCTCAATTTTGAGTATTTAGGAATTGTTTTAGTCTTGTAAAGACTAAAAAAAAGAAATACAACTTTTCTAAAGTGGTAGCGTAATGAGATGATGTTTTAATTTTTCTCATAACTGCTCTCTTATTTATGGTTAATGTAGGTCTAGTATTTCATGGGATAGTTTATTGCCAAGTTGTTCATTAAGGCTTAAGTTAAGCAAAGCCTGTCCACATCTCCTTGAAACACTTCAATATTTCTGCTTAGTTTTTCATGCAGTTTGATTTTAAATCCACTGAAATTAATAGACCTTTATCATTCACATAAGGTTATCTTGTACTTGGAGGCTTTGAGGACTGGAAAGGGTTGCTAGATTGGGGTCCTCTGGTTGGTCAGGAAAATTGAGCAGTGGGCACAAAGCAGCTCACTAACTGTGTGGGTAGTTGTGAAAAAGACACTTTTTGGAAACTCTTCTATACAGATCTTTTGCAATACGTGAACTTTCTTAGGGGTGGAGGGAGTGGGCAAAGTGAAAGGAGGGGAAAAAACTTGCAAAGCCACAAATGTTTGAACTCCTATAACTGTTTAAACTCTACCATTTGTCACTTAGCAGATGTATAGCATTGAGAACAATTTTTAAAAGGGCAAACTAATCAGATTAGCTTAATTAATATAAAAAGTCATAGCATTGACGGAAATCTTTGAAAACATTCCCTAAGGCAGTAGGGTTAGAGCAACATCAGAAAGTTAAGTAATCGATAAAAAGAAATTAGTTTTAATTAAGTTGATGGTAATTGGATCCTGTACTTCAGAGTATGAGAGTATTATTACAGCTATCAGTAAAATGTTTTCTCTGTGTACAGTATTAGACAAAAGGACATTTGGGTTGTGGAATAGTAGAGGATTTTTGCTTTATTTTCTATAAAGTTGCAGGTGTTGGCTCCTGCCACATACAAGCTGCAGATTTGATTTAATTTGATGCTGTAGTAGAGGTGAATAAACTTTACCAGTTATTTTATTAATAAAATTGCTGTTGGAAATTTATTCTTTAACTTTCCAGTCTTTCTGATGCTTTTATGGATACATAATACCTAAAATTTGTACAAAGAAGAACCTGTAGTACCTTTGAATACACAAGAAACTTTAGATGCTCCTGCAACTGATACTAACTTAGTGGTTCCATGCTAAAGTAACAGGAGATGAGTCATTATCGTGCTCTCAGCAAGTGATTATACTATATAGACATATATATATATAGTATATATGTCATAATGGGGTCTTCCCTACCTATTGCTTTTTATCTATTACTAAACAGCCTTTACAGAATGAAAACCTACAAGGTAGTCTTTCAGTTTCCTACTGTATTTATTTGAAAGCAGTGTGTTCTTCACATTAACTTGATCTTGTGTGTATTTGCTTTGTAATCCATTAATATTAAAGTGAGAGGCAAGTTGATAGTGTGCAGTACTGCTTGAAGGTCTGAGCTAGAATTAGAAGATTTTCTCCACTATTTATCTACTTATTAACCACTCTAGTCATATGCAATTCTCTTTAAAGTCTTACATGCTAGATTTACACATGATTTGTTTTTTAATGAGTTCTAGAGGTGTATTCCTGGGTTTAGATTTGCAGAGAGCAAGCTCACATCTCCCTGTAACAGCCTGCATTTTAGGGTGTTCTCATGAATCAAATTAGTCACGACAATGCATTTCTTGGGCTGTGCTAGGAGCTTGGAGGAAAGGGCATTTTCTGAGCCCTGGTTCTTGGTCTTGATTTCTCTCCAGTAGAAGTGGATCTGGGATACTGTGCAGGGGCTAAGGAGGTTTGCAGTTGCAGTGGACTCTCACAAGGTCTGTGCCACAGTTCAGACCTTATCTCCTCACCTTTCAAAGGCTGGGCTGCCAATTTGGTCTGGAAACTTTATAGCTTCACCGCCTTCCATAGTGTCCTTGTTAGGAGAAAGGTTTTGAGTGTTTTACCACTGAGTGTGTTTCATGCTGCTTTTTTGGTTTTGAGGGAGTTTCGGTTTTGCTCTTGTATAGTATCTGAGTGTAACGTTGAAAAAAATAGTTCCCATTCATGAGGGTTTAGACAAAAGTCTGTGGTGTAGAACTGCCTTTTATGCTTGGCTTTCTGATGGCAGATTTTACAGATTTCTGTTTCCCTTTTGCTGTTGGAAGTGCTTGGGTGTGTGTGCCCAGCTGTTGCTGATCTAGTACCTTTGAAAAGAAGGTTTATGGCATGCTGTCATATGCTGATTTCCTATCAGTACTGATCAGTTCCGTACTGATCAGTTCCATACTGATTTGCCTCATTTTCACACTCGAGAGATTGGCATGCAGACCCATGTAAGGACCTCTTCCTGGGAAAGTACTGAACTACATCTGCATCTGCTAGCAGTGGTACACAGTCACACTACTGTGTGAATTATTCTTGCTCTGGACAAGGCTAACTCAAGCACGGACATCAAGTCATGGCGTAGTATCCACCATGCTCCTCTCTGGTCCAGTTTCTGTTCCATTGACTTGAGGTGATACATTTTTTTGGAAGTCTTCGCTATGTACAGATTTGTCTGTATCTATCAAGGTGTTCTTGGAACATTTCTCAGAAGAAACGATCATACCTGCTAACTGGCCTCATGTAGGTAACACTGAGCTTGTGTGAATATCCAAGACATTGAGGTGGCATTAGTGTCTGTTGGACTCTGATAGCCAAGTATAAGATCGCCTTGTCCATCAGTGTACCAGTTGTTTCCTGGGGCAGTACCAAGAGAGGATAAAGAACTTGAAGATGCACTATAACGATGTTTGGGATGATAGTAAACCTCCCAGACATGGAAGAAAATCCTGCCTCACTTTTGGCACTTTGGAATCAGCACCAAGAAGGGTACCCATAAGTTTTCTGTTGGGAGAAGAGAAGGATACTTCATTCAGACTCAGGATCTGAATACAGACCAGGACATGTCTGAGACTGTGCTGGGCATCCAGATCTCTTTGTAGAGACAGAAACTCCAGAGACAGCAGCCAAGTGGGTTTGGGAGGAGAGAAGCTCAGGAAATAAGGGAATCTACACAAGGTATGTTACTGCCATGGTTTGTTTTGTTTTTCTTAACTTTGGGCTTTGTCTGCATGCTTGGTGGCTGGGTTCATATATGTGCCACTATTTTATTCATAACATGGGTAGATGCAGTTTTTTATGGAGAAGGAAGGCACCCATCCATATGATTTGTTCTTATAGTAGAAGTGGTAACTCCACACCCCTTTTCTTCCAGTGGATGCTGTCAGGCCCCAAGCAGTAAGAGAGCTATGGGGAAGTTACAGTTTGGCTCATGTGTTGCTTCTGAATTTTAGGACATTAGACCTGTACAGCTCAAAATAACATTTCAGGCTGACTTTTCTAGCACAACTGTAATCATTATTAGAAACCAACCTACAGCCTGAAGCAACAAGAGACTAAATTTCAGAGCAGAATGGTGAGCAGTGTAATTTAGCCCTGATTTACCCAAATTCACAGGACTAGTTTATCAAGATTTGTTTGTTTGTTTGTTTTTTAAGGACACAGGTGTCCAAGTGCCCAGGCTGGCACTGAAGGTAGAATCCCCATCTCCCTTGATGCTGGTGTGGATTTGCTTTCCTGTCTTCAGCTCAGGCACACTGCTTATCTTGCTTTGAGAGAAGAACAAGAGCAAACTCACCAGTCTTGCTCCCTCCACACTCATTCTGTTAGGACTTCTTTCCTTGACTACAGCCAGTTGGAGGTTATCACGGAGCATTTTACTGTCCATAGAAAGTAATCCAGTATGAGTCTGTCTGTGGTGTCTGTCCTTTGACTCATTTGAGCAACTACTCACTCACATGTTCTGATAAAAGCTTGATATATTTGCCTGCCCTCCTTTCCCTTCCTCGCCCCCAAAGAAACAAAGGTGACAGAGGAAATCATTATGATTATGTCATCATCACTTAGAATCTGAGTACAGGGTGTCTTCCTGAAAGGCTCTGAAAATCCACTATGAACTGAGAGGTATTTTTTGTACTGAATTCCTCGGTGTAGAGAGTTTTCTGCAATTTCTCTGTGTCTCTGTTAACCATTTTCCTATGTTTCATTTCAGATGCTACAAATTTACCAAGGCCACAGTTGGAGAATTCTGGCTTCCTAGCTGAAGCTTTTGATCGGATGTCTGGCAACATAAGTGATGATTCTTGACAAATTTTCCTGTCAACAAATGGAAAACAAGGAAAACGTTGATTTTTGACTTCTAGAGAGACATGGGAAGGGACAGTGGAATTTACAAAATGCATTCAGGAAAATGGAAGCTTGAAGATGATAAACTAAACTGATTTTGTGATTGCCAAGAGAAGTCTAGGGAAGAGGACAGAGAAACTATGGCAGGGAGACTGCATAATGGGGAAAAGAAGCTGGAAGAGCAAGAGTTCCAGCAGGAGCTCTTCAGGGAGTACATGCATTGCCCGAAGGCAGGCTGCACGGTATGTCCCTCTAAAGGTCCCTATGCATGGGCAGCATGTACTGGCTGCTCAACACAGTGCTTTGGTAAGACGCAAGACAATGTTAATGAGACTTTCTTCTGGGTCATCCCCATGGTCCTCAGCCCTTACCTGTGATGGAAAGAAAGGGACAGGAATCCACACAAACCCTGTATTCTTTTTGTACTGCTTTTTAATAACTAGCTCCCAGTTGCTGGGGCATTGTGCTTGTTTTTCCTCTGGGGTTGTTTGCATAGCATGCTCTTTGCAGTGCTACTGCATGTTTTCTTTTTTAATAAATGGATTTTCCAGAATGTCTCACTCTGAGGAATAACTAAGAAGAATTTTAAAGCAACTTTAGAACTGTACCATGTTGAAGTGTAGTTGCCCCTCTACCTCACTGTAGGACAGTGTCCCTCGCTTAAAATATATCCTGGCATGAACGTTGCCTTTGGTTAAATCTACCACTGCTACATAGTGGAACCTCCTTCCCAAATACAGGTTGAAAGTGCTTTCTTTGTTCTGTTCTGTAGATGCAGTTGCTTGTCCCAAGTGTCAGACAATCAAGCTGATGGTAGTGGGTTAGTTCTAAGCATTGCATTTATCTGATAAGGTTTTTCTTCAAGTAAGCTGGGGAACTATTTAAGATGGATTGGTCATTGCTACTGTATTAATGACAAATATCACCACTGGAGATGAGAGTCCCGGTCAAGCTTTTCCAATGACATTACATGATTTTTCCATATAGTGGCAGTAGGCGTCTTAATATCTTCTTCTGGCCCATGTGAAAAGAACAGCTTTTGATTTGAGTAGTTTATAATGTGAAATTATACCCAGGTTAAAATAAATCATGCCTTGATTTGGAAGTGCATCCTAGAAATGGTTGGCCTTTTCAGGGAAAGACAGGAGTTGGAACAGCTCACAACTCTTCAGAGCTCTAGGAAGCCTCCTACAAAATGCTGACAAG